>JAMPIV010021941.1:0-101867 GCA_024509875.1 Oreohelix idahoensis
CGGTGGCATGGTTTTTGCAAAGTGTTGAAAACTACCCTTAGTACTGCTGATTGTAATAAACTAATTAAGATGTGAACTCTGTTCACGTAAAAGTCAGCCATTGCACGTGGAATGTCAATCAGCATGATTACTTCACCTGTTTGGTTCTACGGAAGTTTGAAAAAACAGATTAAAAATGTGAATTTATGGTCAGCAAACCAAATTGCACGTGATTACAATGATTGTTGGTGAGTTGTTTTTATGCTTAACGTGCATAGAGGACTGTCAGAGAAAGATATTGCACCCATTTTTACTAAAAAAACTTCCTTCATTTAATCATTCTATGCGCTTATATAAAAGTGTATTGAAAATAATAGGGTGGCCCTTGATTTTTGACGAGTAGTATAGTTGCTGTTATTCAAAGTTTATAGATTATAACCAGAGATAAAGGGGCCAACCACGGGATTAAAAAACAATGTAATAAAAAGGTGAACAAACAGTGCATATATTTCTACATTAAAAAAATCAGAAGTTACAATAAAAATTAACACATTTAATTTATTAATAATAATAATAATAAAAACGTTGTTATTGTTAAAAGTTGAAATCACTTTTTATAACACACATGTCACGTGACCATGACAAATGTTCAGTGCGATCCTTGAGCTTGTTTTGAGGCACATAGTTTTTTGAAATCAGGTTCAAGTGATGTAAGATACAGTCTCAATTCTGGACCTGCATTCAGTTTACTACGGTATTTATTTTTTATAAAGGTATAAGAAGAGAAAGCCCTCTCCACCAGCTCAGTATTTGTAAATGGCAACAGAAACTTAAGCGCCTTGTCGGTCAGCTGTTCATATTCTCTGCTGATGTCTCCCCAAAAGTTAATAAGGAATTTTCCTTTGAATTCAGCTATTAAAGTAGTATCAGTCGAAAGTTCAATCAACTTCTCTTTTTCGTTGATTGATAATGTGGCTGCTTGGAAATATTCTTCTTCAAAGGGATTTACAATCCAGTAGTTCTCTTTTCCAGGTTTCGGAAAGTACTTCTCGAAAGATGATTTTAGCCCTTTCAAGTGTTCAATTATTTTCTCGCTCATTTCCTGGGAGAGGTGCAGCTCGTTCTCAGATAGGAAATTGTGCAGAGTTTCAAATACCTCAGGCTGGCCTTTTTCAATACACGACCTCCAAAAATCTAATTTTTTAATCATAGATTCAATTTTGTCTGAAACATTGAAGATCGTTACTGAGCTATTCTGAAGTGCCAAATTTAGTTTGTTTATTTGTAGGAAAATATCCGATAAGTATGCAAGACTCTGAAGCCAATCACAGTCGTGTAACGTTGAAGTAAGTTGGAAAGGATGGTCTTCAAAAAAAAATTGGACTTCATGTCTAAGTTCGAACAGCCGGGTAAGGACTTTACCACGAGAGAGCCACCTTACTTGTGTATGAAGGAGCAGGGTAGAATGAAGACTATTCATCTCTTTACACAGTGCTTTGAAAAGCCTCGAGTTTGTGGACTTTGACTTTATAAAATTAACCACTTTCACAGCTTCATCAAGAACGACTTTTAATTCACCAGGGAGGCGGTTAGATGCAAGGCTTTGCCTGTGGCTCCAGGTTATATTGGGGGCTACCTTCGTGACACGAGCGCGAAGACCGGAGTAGCAACCTGACATAGACTTGGCTCCGTCAGTGCATAGTCCACAACAATTAGACCAATTAATGTCCTTTTCTTTGAAATAAGAATCAATAGCATGAAATATATCCGCACCTCTTGTAAGCCCTGACAGAGGGTGACAAAGCAAAAGGTTTTCTTCAACTTCATTGCTTTTCAAATACCTCCCAATAACAAGCAAAACAGCGAAATTAGCAATATCTGTGCTTTCGTCAACTTGAATAGCAAAGAATTTACTATTTTTAATTCTACTTATTATTGTCGCTTCAACATCGTCAGACATATCGTTCATTCTTCGAGAAATTGTATTGTTCGAAAGAGGGTTAGCGTTCATTTTGCGAACATGTTCCTCTCCGAGCATGCACAGAACGGCATCTTTTATACAAGGAGAAATTAAATTCTCAGCTATAGTATGATTATTACCACATTTAGCAATACGATAACTAATACGGTAGGAGGCTTCAACCGCATTTTCGTTATCTTTGTTAGCTGACGACAAGTACGATGTCACATTCTGTTGTTTCGATAGGCGCTGAAAAAAAATTGCGTTCCTTGTTTTCATAACTGGGGTGTTTTGTTTGTAAATGCCGCAAGAGTAACGAAGGTTTCATGCTACCATTGGATAATACTTCACGACACACTACACAGTGGGGCTTAGCACAGTCTTCATCTCCTATAAACGAAAACCCATACTTCATGTATTCGTCACTGTATTTTCTCTTTTTAGCTCTATGTAAAACTGAAGATCGTGTCTTTTTACTATCCTGCACCAAAGTCTTAGGCGTGTCCTGAGAAGTACTTGGCGACTGATCACATTCCACATTATGTTTCAGCTTTTTTACTGTGCCGGTTTTCAACCACTGATCCATATCTGATAATACACGAATTGAACAATTAATCACTTTAAGTTAAGTTAAAACAATGACAAAAACTACTGCATATAGAAACACTGTCTCACGTTTGTAAAATTTGGGTCAAGAATCGACACTATTACTTCCGGGACATTAAACGTTCATAGATAGTGTGGAAGATCAAACAAGTCATATTTTTGATGAAATATTCAACGGCACAACTATAATCCCGTAGTCATCATAATAAAGACTATTGTGTAAAAATATTGAACTAACTTGTGTTATGTATTTGACATCCATATTACTTGTTGAAATTTTTATAGTAAAATTTTTTGACAGGAAGGAGCAACCAATCTCATGCCCAACCCTCACTTTTTACGACATGCCAGGTAGGGTACAGGGTTACTATTCTTTGCTCTCTTTTCGAGCCCGGTAACACAGGAGTAAAGTGGCAAGTAAGGGGTACAAATTCCATTAATTTAATTTGAATTTAAGAGGTATGTTTTCATTTCATTATTCTGTGTTGTTCCCGGGGGGGGGGGGGGGGAAGGGTATTTTAGCAGACAATGAAGAAATAGAACTACTGCTCCATTAGGTATGTCGTAAAAGGGCGAATAATGTGAGATTTAGCTTGAGGCTGGCAGCTTCATCTTGTAGAACGAGTTGCTACGGCAACCACCACTACCAGAGTACGTCAAGGTTTATGTGGAAGTTTCCTGCAAGGTTGACTAGCTTCAGCAACCACCACTACCAGAGTACGTGAAGGTTTATGTGGAAGCTTCCTGCAAGGTTGACTAGCTTCAGCAACCACCACTACCAGAGTACGTGAAGGTTTATGTGCAAGTTTACTGCAAGGTTGACCAGCTTCAGCAACCACCACTACCAGAGTACGTGAAGGTTTATGTGGAAGTTTCCTGCAAGGTTGACTAGCTTCAGCAACCACCACTACCAGAGTACGTCAAGGTTTATGTGGAAGTTTCCTGCAAGGTTGACTAGCTTCAGCAACCACCACTACCAGAGTACGTCAAGGTTTATGTAGAAGTTTCCTGCAAGGTTAACTAGCTTCAGCAACTACCACTACCAGAGTACGTGAAGGTTTATGTGGAAGTTTCCTGCAAGGTTGCCTAGCTTCAGCAACCACCACTACCAGAGTACGTCAAGGTTTATGTGCAAGTTTACTGCAAGGTTGACCAGCTTCAGCAACCACCACTACCAGAGAACGTGAAGGTTTATGTGGAAGTTTCCTGCAAGGTTGACTAGCTTCAGCAACCACCACTACCAGAGTACGTCAAGGTTTATGTGGAAGTTTCCTGCAAGGTTGACTAGCTTCAGCAACCACCACTACCAGAGTACGTGAAGGTTTATGTGGAAGTTTTCTGCAAGGTTGACTAGCCTCAGCAACCACCACTACCAGAGTACGTGAAGGTTTATGTGGAAGTTTCCTGCAAGTGTAGCGGAAGGTTTTATATGTGTGAGATGATAGTGCTAGAGTAGAAATAGTATTCTCTCCAGAATGTGTGAGGTCCCAGTGACAGAGAAGTACACTGGTATCACTCGATAGTCACGGCTGTGAAAGTATCTGGACTGAAAATATTCAGAGAACAGTCAGACCTTACTGCGCCACCTCCGCTATGTGACCACCTGTGATATAATAAAAATTCAACCAAACTCAGTATCAACTATATTGAATGAATAAAGCTGGTGAATACAATTTATATCCTCTTTATTTACATCTATCTAATTGTGGTGATTGTGTGTGACTGGTGATACAAAAGTTATATTTATACAAAACCAAATTGGCGAATTCAATTACAGTTTTTGCAAGTTAAACTAAAATGTCATTTCTTTAGACTCTTCCAATTAGTTGGGTAATAGACTTCTTCACTGTCTTATTCACTTTATAACTTTCACTAGTTTATCACGCAAATTGTCATCACAAAACTCTGCTTGACAATTATCACTTCTTGGTTGCACGATTGTCACAAATATCACTCATCTGTTAGGTTAATCAGTGTTCATATGAGATGTACAGCTTCAGTAGGTCTTGCTTCTACCAATCCAGACACTGCCGGGGCGATTCGCATTGATCATCGAGCAATTCTTGATCATTGACCTCTGACTTTTGGTTGACAAGTATGAACCTGCAGATAATTGTAGGATATGTGGCTATTTGTGGATAACAATTACCACATTCCTATTGTAGGTGAGATGAATTTGTTTTCAGATGTATGCGTGAAAATGCATGATTATGGATCAGTGACAAGACAGGTGTCTACTGTGGAACATTTTATAAAATCAAATAATACAAAATAATATGTACACACATATATGGTATGAGGTTATAGTATCCCCCTGCCTGACACGTTAGCTCTGTAAAGTGCAGTAACTTGATGACAGAATGAATAAGCTTTGATAATGATTGTTGGTAGTCCTGAAAAGAATTGTTATTAGTCCTGAAAAGGATTGTGCTAGCCCTGATACGGACTCAGTCATGGTGGTTATATTTCGGGTTCCAATCTTCAACAATCATACCAATTAATCAATTAATATACATGATACTTTCATAACATATAGATTAAACAAATCTTGAAATAAAGATTAAACAAATCCTGAAATAAAGTTGTAATTACTGTATTATTTTACATAGTAACTTTACATACCCTCGCAGGATCTAATTAAGATCAGTAAAGACTGGCTTTAGTGGAGTAACAGAACTGCCTGGCTGCAAATAACAAGATATTGGCCGTGACACGTTTCTCTCCAGCCGTTGTCCTTCTGTCTTGCCTCGCTGTACAAGTGAATTTGAAATCATTTACGTCCGCCCTTATATATGCAGCTACCGGACGTACAGGAAACAAGGCTCGCAACTCCAGCAAACTTCCCAAAAAAGTTGTAACTTCGGGGGGGGTTTGTGCTAGAGGTGTTTCAAACCTTGGTCTCGTGCATTTCACCTTTCCCAGTTCAAGCCTTTGGAGTTATATATTTCCGTTCTCCATGAGTTGACCTTTATATCCATATGTTGTTTTCCTATATCTGTCGTGTTAACGATTTTATATTGAATTATAAATAGGAAAAACACAGGATTTCTCAATGCACGGACACTATTCTTGCGAAATTCTTCACAACTACTTACTCCCTTCTGATTTCCTTGTACCTATACATAAATGAAGATATTCCCGTCAAAAGGAGACCATTCTCATCCTTGTCTGTCATTCCGTTCTCCTTCCCGATGTCTAATTCTAACCATGATTTCGGACGATTTATTCTTCCTTATCATCATCAGTTGCCATCTCCACAACGGAGGTTGGCTGTAATGGATTCTCCACCACTTTATTGAAAATCTCTTGTCTTTGGTGGTACACTCTCAATAGACTCTTTAAATCCATCTCTTGATGTTATCTTCCCACTTATAGCGCTGTCTTCCCCTTGCACGTTTACCTTCAACTCTCCCTTCTGTTATGGTCTTCTGCAAGGTGTTATGCCTTTTTATGTGGCCAAAGTATTTTAGCTGCCGAACTTTGACCTCTCTCATTAGTTCTCTTTTCATACCTAGATTTTCTAGGACCTCCTTATTTGTTTTCATCTCTTTCCATGAGATACGCCCCATTCTTCTATATATCCACATTTCAAGAGCCTCAATTCTTTCTTCCAAATGCTTATTCATCGTCCATGTTTCTGCACCATACTTCCTTATACACTCGCCGAAGTCATTCTATCTGACCGTGGGAAACCCCTTCTCTGATTGGCTGCCCTAGATACACACAGGAAAATACCCCTGCATTCCTTTGTTCAGGTCAGCACACTGGTGTCCCACTTTTCGGTCTTCAAACATTTAACTAGGCAATGCGTAACATGCGACAGAGCCTCCCTCTCTTTTAAGCTGTAGATTTCTACAGCTAACAACTGTAAGCTTTGCCGTAGTTAATGTTCTTCTTACTCTCGTTCTATCTCAGTTGGGTGTCGAGTAAGAAAATCTGCTCCTACATTTTGTTTTCATGGATATAGATTTATCCTTCGCTATCTCTCTTTTCCCAGTTCGGCTTTTCATCCAGGCCCTTACCGCTGGTGAAATGGGGTCGGTAGGTTTCCCTTGAAGTTTACCGCCCTCTTTTCGTTGATAGTTGGTTGCGGTTTTCCCTCGCAAATTCGTAGGTGTTTGATTTTGGCTACGTGATTTGTTCTTTTCTTCCAGTGCATGGGTTTCAGACTGAAATTCAACCTGTGTGGGATGTTTTTTCTTTTTCCCTCCAGTGCAAATCTCGGGAGTACCCATGATGGCTGGTTTGCTTGTAGACTTTTGAAGACTCTTCCGCCGACTTTCTGAATCTACATGAGTGCACTCTGGACAGGAATTTACATACCAATTGATGTCTTCCGTAATACCTGGCCAGTAGTACTGGGTGGCTATTCTTTGTTTTGTGGCACCATTACCCAGGTGTTCACTCAAAGTTATGTGCCCCCAGCCTATAACCTTATTTCTATAGGTGGATGGTACAACAATTTGACCATGACTTTTCGTCCCTCTGCCAGCCAGCTTTCCTGTGCAAGAGTCCATGTTCCATATAGAAATTTCCTTTCCTTGGAGTGTTATGTGGTTTTTGACAGTTTGCCAAAACAAGGCTTCAATGTGCTGTCAGCTACTTGAGCCCGTTTCATTTCAGTAGAATGAAATTTTAATTTGGTGTCCCTCTCTATGTTCCTGGAGTCAGACCTGGTCTGGATTTCTGCCATAACCATAGGTTTCACCGGTTTCCCAAGAAAACATATCTACGCCCCAACATCAGGGGGTAAAAGGGATTATCTAACACTGCTGCATTTATCTCCCCTTCCACATAGCGACAACTGACATGAATCTTTGCTATGTGGTAAAGTGAGGGGTAATGCTCCTTTTAGTGGCCCTTGAATATCTACTGTTTCTGTGGTGATTTGTTCAGGGCGCACCAGAGATGCACACACGACTGCGTCATAGGACAAACCTGTGTCATACATTCCTGTGACTTGTTTGCCATTCACAGTCACTATCTCCTGTGTAGGTGGGTGATGGAGGCTATTCTGACTCACTGTCAGTTCCTTCCTATCCGAAGTCCTCACCTGTAGACATGCAGAATGATGAAGAGGTTTTTTCCTTCCACAATTATCAGTGTTGTGGTTGTTCATTTTGCAGAACTTACACCATTTTTCTTCCCTTCGTGAGGGTTTATTGTTATATCCTGGAGGGTTCTTGTCTTTGTAGTTATATCTTTGGTTGTTCTTGGTTGTATTGTCCTTTTGTTCAAACTCGTTTTGGTTTTGTGGTGACTTGAAACTATCTCCCTGCTTCCTCTTATTTCCTTGAGTCAGGGGGTGAGCCAGTTTGTGACTTTCTGCATAGATGATTATTTCATCTAATCTCTCTCTTTTATGTTCTACCAGGAATGTCTTCGTCTCAGGAGACATGGACTCCAGGAGTTGTTCTATCAACATCATCTCCTTGATCCCTTCAAAATCCTGATTGAAGTTTCCTAACTGACACCACCTCAGCAAGTAACTTTCCAACCTTGCTGAGAACTGCTGATATGTTTCTCCTGTCTGGAGCATAGCAGTTCTAAATCGCCTTCTATAAGCTTCTGCGTTTTGTTCGTAACGCAACAACAATGCTTGTTTCAAGGCTTCATAGTTTTCCTGATCTTCTTTTTGCATCTTCAAGTAGACATTATAAGATACTCCTCTCAATCCCTGTGACAACTTCAAATTCCACTTTTCTTTTTTTCTAGGCCATAAGTAGTGGCCAATCGTTCATATCTGTCAAGGTAATCCTCTATTCCCTCTTCTTTCTCCACAAATGGGTCCAAGTGGAAGTTCATAGCTCCATGGAGGTGCTTTGGCTGGCGCTGGTATCCGAATGAGATGACCTACTACCATTAGTAGTAGCCACTGCCTGTATTTCAAGCTCTTTTAATCTCAGTTCATGGTCTCTATCAGCTTGTAGCTTCCTTTCCTCAGCTGTTAATCTTCTTTCTTCAGCCTCCAATTTCTTGGCTTGAGCCTCAACTTCCAACAGCAGCCTCTTTTCTTCAGCTTCCATTCTTTTGGCTTCTCTCTCAGCTTCTAGTCTTTTGGCTTCTCTCTCAGCTTCTGCTTGCAGCTTCCTTTCCTCTCTATCCATATGTTTGTCCACTTCAGTTGTGACATACTGGACGAGAGCATCACCTGTCAAGTCCAGCTCTTTTCCCATTTGCATGATCGCAGTTCTGAACTTCACTAAGTCAGCCATTATATTAAGTTAAGTAGGGTATGAAAACTTACCTAAACTTACTTAAAATAATTATCAAATGGACAACACAATTAATCGTGCAACCTTGTGATAGTCAATATTTACTAAGTACTCTAAGGTACTGTTACTGAGAAAAAAATCTTGTTCTAGAATTTCCCAAAAAAAAATTTTTTTTTTTTTTTTTTTTTTTTTTTTGGTGGCCCAAGATAGACTAAAGATAGATGTATTAGATAGAGGATGGCTCAGGATATACGAGAATATCCCGCGATCGAGCCCCCACTGTAGCGGAAGGTTTTATATGTGTGAGATGATAGTGCTAGAGTAGAAATAGTATTCTCTCCAGAATGTGTGAGGTCCCAGTGACAGAGAAGTACACTGGTATCACTCGATAGTCACGGCTGTGAAAGTATCTGGACTGAAAATATTCAGAGAACAGTCAGACCTTACTGCGCCACCTCCGCTATGTGACCACCTGTGATATAATAAAAATTCAACCAAACTCAGTATCAACTATATTGAATGAATAAAGCTGGTGAATACAATTTATATCCTCTTTATTTACATCTATCTAATTGTGGTGATTGTGTGTGACTGGTGATACAAAAGTTATATTTATACAAAACCAAATTGGCGAATTCAATTACAGTTTTTGCAAGTTAAACTAAAATGTCATTTCTTTAGACTCTTCCAATTAGTTGGGTAATAGACTTCTTCACTGTCTTATTCACTTTATAACTTTCACTAGTTTATCACGCAAATTGTCATCACAAAACTCTGCTTGACAATTATCACTTCTTGGTTGCACGATTGTCACAAATATCACTCATCTGTTAGGTTAATCAGTGTTCATATGAGATGTACAGCTTCAGTAGGTCTTGCTTCTACCAATCCAGACACTGCCGGGGCGATTCGCATTGATCATCGAGCAATTCTTGATCATTGACCTCTGACTTTTGGTTGACAAGTATGAACCTGCAGATAATTGTAGGATATGTGGCTATTTGTGGATAACAATTACCACATTCCTATTGTAGGTGAGATGAATTTGTTTTCAGATGTATGCGTGAAAATGCATGATTATGGATCAGTGACAAGACAGGTGTCTACTGTGGAACATTTTATAAAATCAAATAATACAAAATAATATGTACACACATATATGGTATGAGGTTATAGTATCCCCCTGCCTGACACGTTAGCTCTGTAAAGTGCAGTAACTTGATGACAGAATGAATAAGCTTTGATAATGATTGTTGGTAGTCCTGAAAAGAATTGTTATTAGTCCTGAAAAGGATTGTGCTAGCCCTGATACGGACTCAGTCATGGTGGTTATATTTCGGGTTCCAATCTTCAACAATCATACCAATTAATCAATTAATATACATGATACTTTCATAACATATAGATTAAACAAATCTTGAAATAAAGATTAAACAAATCCTGAAATAAAGTTGTAATTACTGTATTATTTTACATAGTAACTTTACATACCCTCGCAGGATCTAATTAAGATCAGTAAAGACTGGCTTTAGTGGAGTAACAGAACTGCCTGGCTGCAAATAACAAGATATTGGCCGTGACACGTTTCTCTCTCTCCAGCCGTTGTCCTTCTGTCTTGCCTCGCTGTACAAGTGAATTTGAAATCATTTACGTCCGCCCTTATATATGCAGCTACCGGACGTACAGGAAACAAGGCTCGCAACTCCAGCAAACTTCCCAAAAAAGTTGTAACTTCGGGGGGGTTTGTGCTAGAGGTGTTTCAAACCTTGGTCTCGTGCATTTCACCTTTCCCAGTTCAAGCCTTTGGAGTTATATATTTCCGTTCTCCATGAGTTGACCTTTATATCCATATGTTGTTTTCCTATATCTGTCGTGTTAACGATTTTATATTGAATTATAAATAGGAAAAACACAGGATTTCTCAATGCACGGACACTATTCTTGCGAAATTCTTCACAACTACTTACTCCCTTCTGATTTCCTTGTACCTATACATAAATGAAGATATTCCCGTCAAAAGGAGACCATTCTCATCCTTGTCTGTCATTCCGTTCTCCTTCCCGATGTCTAATTCTAACCATGATTTCGGACGATTTATTCTTCCTTATACACTCGCCGAAGTCATTCTATCTGACCGTGGGAAACCCCTTCTCTGATTGGCTGCCCTAGATACACACAGGAAAATACCCCTGCATTCCTTTGTTCAGGTCAGCACACTGGTGTCCCACTTTTCGGTCTTCAAACATTTAACTAGGCAATGCGTAACATGCGACAGCAAGGTTGACTAGCTTCAGCAACCACCACTACCAGAGTACGTCAAGGTTTATGTGGAAGTTTCCTGCAAGGTTGACTAGCCTCAGCAACCACCACTACCAGAGTACGTGAAGGTTTATGTGGAAGTTTCCTTCAAGGTTGACTGGCCTCAGCAACCACCACTACCAGAGTACGTCAAGGTTTATGTGGAAGTTTCCTGCAAGGTTGACTAGCCTCAGCAACCACCACTTCCAGAGTACGTGAAGGTTTATGTGGAAGTTTCCTGCAAGGTTGACTAGCTTCAGCAACTACCACTACCAGAGTACGTGAAGGTTTATGTGGAAGTTTCCTGCAAGGTTGACTAGCTTCAGCAACCACCACTACCAGAGTACGTCAAGGTTTATGTGGAAGTTTCCTGCAAGGTTGACTAGCTTCAGCAACCACCACTACCAGAGTACGTGAAGGTTTATGTGGAAGTTTTCTGCAAGGTTGACTAGCCTCAGCAACCACCACTACCAGAGGACGTGAAGGTTTATGTGGAAGTTTCCTGCAAGGTTGACTAGCTTCAGCAACCACCACTACCAGAGTACGTCAAGGTTTATGTGGAAGTTTCCTGCAAGGTTGACTAGCTTCAGCAACCACCACTACCAGAGTACGTGAAGGTTTATGTGCACGTTTCCTGCAAGGTTGACTAGCTTCAGCAACCACCACTACCAGAGTACGTGAAGGTTTATGTGCAAGTTTCCTGCAAGGTTGACTAGCTTCAGCAACCACCACTACCAGAGTACGTGAAGGTTTATGTGCAAGTTTCCTGCAAGGTTGACTAGCTTCAGCAACCACCACTACCAGAGTACGTGAAGGTTTATGTGGAAGTTTCCTGCAAGGTTGACTAGCTTCAGCGACCACCACTACCAGAGTACGTGAAGGCTTATGTGCAAGTTTCCTGCAAGGTTGACTAGCTTCAGCAACCACTACTACCAGAGTACATGAAGGTTTATGTGCAAGTTTCCTGCATGGTTGACTAGCTTCTGTGGTGGCTGCAGGCTTCATAGGCAGCGACAAGAGAAATGATGATGATGATTCAGGGATCCAGACCTCCAGGGCGACACAGAGTCCTCTGGGAGGACAACATTAGACTATCTCTGAAGGACCGAAAAAAGCCGCAGTTGTGCAATGGTTAGTGCACTGGCTTCCTAGATCAGTGGTCCATGGTTCGATTTTAAGTTGAGGTGGGATTTTTTACGACTCCGTGGTCGACCCAGACTCATGAATTGGGTACCAGAGCAACTCTGGGAAGGTAAAGGCGGCCGGCGTGATGATGACTCATCACCCCTAGTGTGCCGATGTTTAAGAAAATATGGGCCTAACACCATATTCCCAGTGCCTCAATGGGCGTGTAACGGGATCCTTGAATTTTTTTTTACCTTTGAAGACTGGAACTAGGTCAGGAGGAAGGCAGCCAATAGAATAGTAAGGCGCTCTCTATGGCAAACCTCTACACCCCAGGATAAAAGATGAATGACAAAGTAAGAAAATATTAAGATGATGATTATGATGAGAAATATAGAGAATATGTGATACTCAGAACAGAAGCAAAGAACAAGGTGCTAGCAGCAAAACAGAAGTCCTGGAGAGAATTTGGAGAAAAGCTAGAAAAAGATGCGCAAGAAAACCAGAAATTGTTCTATAAGACCCTAAAGAACACGAGGAAGGAAAAACAATGCCCTCTCAAATTTATAAAGGACAAGCAAGGCAAATTGCTTACTTCACCGAAGGAAGTAATGGAAAGATGGAAAGAATATTTCTCAGAACTCCTTGATGGTGAGCAAGGTCAAGCATCAGAAATGATAACCACTAGCACAGAAGAGGAAACCAATGGTGGTGAAGATGACATAAAGATGGAAGAACTGAAGGCAGCACTGGAGAAAATCAAGATGGGCAAAGCAGCAGGGCATGATGGTATAACACCAGAAATGTTTAAGTACATGGGAGCATCAGGCGACCTATTACTCTTAAGGGTCCTACAGGCAGCGTGGTGCAACAAGACCATACTAAAGGACTGGGAGATTGCCATCATAACACCAATTTTCAAAAAGGGTGACAATCGACAATGTTGAAACCATAGAGGCATATCCCTTCTCAGTGTCCCTGGTAAAATCTACTCTAGAATCCTAGAGCAGAGACTCCGACGCCCAGCTGAGCCACAATTGGATGAGGTCCCGTGCGGATTCCGAGCAAACCGAAGTACTCAAGACCTAATCTTCACACTCAGACAGCTGAGTGAAAAGGCCCTTGAGTATAAGAGTGAGATCCATCTTTGTTTCATAGATCTGGAAAACGCATTTGACAGGGTCCCCTGGAGCAAACATTGGGACTGTTTGGCGAGGAAGAACATTCCAGCACCTCTAATTCATGCTATACAGAGCTTCTACAAGTCTTGCAGAAATTATGTGAGGACACCAAATCATAAGTCAGAAGAGTTCAGGATCACCACTGGTGTAAGACAAGGTGATATCCTGTAACCTTATCTTTTCATACTCCTCATGGACGATGTTATCAAGTCATGTAAGGAGAGAACAAGAAAGTATTCAGTGGGGTACTGGAAGATGAGACAGGTATGTATTTCAGAGCTGGCATTTGCTGATGATGTTGCCCTGATTGCTAAATCAGAGGCACATCTCCAATCCAACCTGCAAGTCTGGAAGGAAGAGCTGGAGAAGAGAGGGAAGGTCATAAGTAGCTCTAAAACAAAATCCATGGTGATATCACGAGAAGAAAGAAGACATCAGATTAAGCTGGGAGAACAGGTCCTGGAGCAGGTCGACCACTTTAAATATCTCGGAGCTATTATAGACCGAAAGGGAGGCATCAAAGAAGAGTTGGCTACTCGAAAAGCAGCAGCTGGGAGACTTTTTCAGACCATAAATCGAGGATTCCTCAGCAAGAGAGAGGTTGGTAAGAAAACGAAGATGGCTGTATACTGCTCCACCTGTGTCCCAGTCTTGACATATGGATGCGAGTCATGCGCAATGACTACAACCCATAAAAGCCAGATCCAAACCTCAGAAATGAGGTATCTGAGGAAGATGGTTGAAGTAACAAGAAGAGACATGGTCCGCAACCAGACGATACGTCAAGGCCTAAAATCCCACCCCCTGCAGACCCAAGAAGAACAGTCCCAACTAAGATGATTTGGCCATGTCTGCAGAATGGGAGAAGATCGGCTACCACGACAAGCATGGGAAACAAAGAGCCAGGGATCCAGACCCACAGGACGACCCAGAGTCCGCTGGGAGGACAACATTAGACAATCTTTGAAGGACCGAGGACTAGAATGGAACCAGGCCAGGAGGAAGACAGCCGATAGGATAGTCTGGCGCTCTCTCTTCCAAACCTCTACACCTCACGGTAGAAGGGGAACGACCAAGTAAGTAAGTATTATGATGATGATTATGAGGATGATTATGATGATTATGATGATGATTATGATGATGATTATGATTATGATGATGATTATGATGAAGATTATGATGATGATTATAATGATGATTATAATGATTATGATGATGATGATTACGCTGATGATGATTATGATGATTATGATGATGATGATTACGATGATTATGATGAAGATGGTTATGATGATTATGATGAAGATGATTATGATGATGGTTAATTTAATTCAAGGTATTTAACATAGTAATACTTTGTAATACTACACATAATAATAGTGTGGGTGTAGTCTGTAGTTCAGATTACAGGTTACACAGAATCGCAAGATGGGAACTTCTGCTGGTATTTTTTTAACGAGTGGTTGCCATAAATTATTATTTAAAAAATTAGCAATTAATCAAAACAAACACGTTTATTGCAGTTGGCTATGGACTTTTTACTACACATATTCCACAAACTGTAAACCTGTAAGATATTAAAGTCTGAGAGAATAAAATATATAAAACCGTGCTTTCTAAAAATTAAACGCGGTGCAAGTAAAACATTAACACAAGGCACTCAGTGTAAGGTCTACCCTAAATTATATCTACATTTATAATCATTTAGAATATATTTACAACACTTATGTGTTATAAGATGGTTATAATGCCATTAAAAGCTAGCTGGAAATTAGCAACTCTGTAATAAATGGTCCTTTAAAAGTTATTATTTTGAAAATAAGAATACAAAAAGGAAGACGAGCTTCGATTGCGTTAGGAAATATATAAAGATTGACAGAAATCAAGTCCAACACAAGAATCAAAATCTTCAACTCAAATGTCAAATATCAGGACCATTTCATATGTAAAAGACAAAAATCATACGCAGATTTGACATAATTTGAATGATATATATATATATTACTAGATTTTAATATGTCTTAGAAATACGTTTGGAATTACAACGTCAGAAATGTTCCTTACAGTAGAAATAATGTGTTGATGCTCATTAATTCATTTCACTAGCTTCTAACATTATAAGAGGCATCTGTCTTGAGATATACATGTGATCAATCCTCAAAATATGCGGACGTGTTATATATATATATATATATGGGGCTTGACATAAGTCTTGGGCCTGACCATGAAGGAGTCACAGGAGGAAGATGAAACTTGGCACATTTAAAGTTCATCATATTTGCACTGAATGTCTGAAGTACGCGCTTGTTTCTTCAATGGGTTTTCCCGCTACGGTGCACGGCGCAATGTACCCTATTGACCGGATCTGCTGCTCCAAAGATTTGACAAAACAATGGAAAAGAAGGAGGCCAGAGCTGTGATAAAATTTCTGATGTTTCAGGGAAAAACACCTACAGAAATACACAGGGAGATGGAACCAATGTTTCGTGATTCTTGTCCTTCATATACTTTGGTAAAAAACTGGTGTCAACAGTTCAAGTGCGGCCGCTCAAATGTTGCTGATCTGCCAAGATCTGGTAGACCAGTCTCAGAGTGCAACGATGAAAATGCAACAAGAGTGAAGAAAATCATTGACCAGGATCGAAAAATGACAATTGTGGAGACAGCTAGTAGAGTAAAACTGAATGAAAGAATAGTTTATAGAATTTTACACCACAGACTGAACATGAGAAAAGTGTGTGCACGCTGGGTTCCGCGACTGCTGACACGTGAACAGAAGCAAACGAGGATAAATTGCTGTCAACAGTTGCTCAAAAAGTGTCAGTCAAAAAACTTTTTGGAGACCATGGTGACAGTAGATGAGACTTGGGTACACCATTATGACCCCGAATCCAAAATTGCCAGCATGCAATGGAAAACCCCGGGCTCCCCAACACCTGTCAAGCCGAGAGCGCAGAAATCTGCAGGAAAAGTGATGCTGACTGTTTTTTTGGGACGCCAAAGGTGTCCTGTTGAAAGATTATCTGCCTCGTGGCAACACAGTTAATGGACAGTACTATGCAGATCTTCTCATCAAACTAAGAAAGGTTGTGACCAGGAAACGAGGGATAACGCACACTCAAAATCTTCCTTTGCTTCAAGACAACGGGCCCTCTCACAAAGCACGGCTTGTGCAGCTAGCAGCCAACGATTTGAATATTGAAATTCTTCCACACCCACCATATTCTCCAGATTTGGCTTCATCAGACTTTTTTCTATTCCCAAATCTTAAAAAACAGCTAAAAGGAAATCATTTTGACAGCGATGAAGAAGTTATACTGGCATGTGATGACTGGTTTAGTTTGAAAAATAGGGTGTTTTACTCCCAAGGTCTTATCAAGGTCAAGCAGAGATGGCAGAAATGTGTCAATTCAGACGGTGGCTATATTGAAAAGGAATAAACACTATACAAAATTTCAGCTCTCTGTGACATGTCCTTCATGGTCAGGCCCAAGACCTATGTCAAGCCCCTTGTATATATATATATACACATGTAAAATAAAAGTTACTATCACGAATAGTCAAAATAATTTACACAAAAGCGACACACACTCGTGAGTAACGTATATAATTCTCCAGTATACAATTTTCATTTGTTAAATATTAATGAATTTTTTTTCTCTGCAGATTAAAATATAATGTTTAAGCAAAAATTACATCGAGCACTATTTGAACCCCTTTGTGGTACCCTTGTGGGTAAGCTTACCACATTGCACCAAAAAAATGCAGACTTAAAAAAAATATAGCTAGAGCACAAATATTTCTGAACGAAATAATACAGCTGTCTGAAATGATTGACAGCCTGATAACAGAATACAGCATCAAAGTCGCACTCCTGTGGATACCAGGACACAATGACATACAGTATATGGAAATTAAAACGTAGACAGGTTATTAGAGCTAGGAGCAAGCATGGTTCAAGCAAATATACCAGCCATAATGCAGACAGCGTAACTAGTTCATGTAAACAATTCAAAGAATAATGGCGCAACCTATGGGCAAAATGGTCTGCTGGACAGGCCAGGAATAAAGAAAAGACCCACTGAGACAAAAGTGATAACATCAACAAAGTACGACGCATGAAGCAGAGTATAGTCTTCAAAAGAGCAAGACACACCAGACTTAACATGCCGTTAAATAAATGAACTCCTCACTCGAACAAAATAGCCGTAACTGTACCCACCTGTATAAGTCAGCTCAATATGTGCTGATGGACGGCTACGATTCAACCCATACAGAAGAAAGATAGGGCTGGGATTTTCCGCCACCACAAAAACTATATATAGCACCGCCCGGCTGTTACAGAAAGCGTGCGAATTCTTCAACTTGGAATTGGCTGGGAAGGAGCGACATGCTCAACAGCCCCATCTAAACACTAATAACAACAACATCATTCTTCAAATACAAAAATCTCGAGAACAGATATGCTTGGGAAAGAAAACAAAAATGTATTTTTAGTGAAATAATAAAGCGGACAAGAATGTCATGTGCCATCTGGTTTAGGTTTTTAATATATTTCGCATCCCCTTGATTTCTTTCTATTTTTCTCATCTCGATGTGTTTATGGTCTCTCCCTGCCTCTTTTATCCAGAAGTTCCAGAAGAGGAACTGCCTTGTGATGTTATCGTAAGTTTTCCTATATGTGTACTCTATCAATCACGCGTTTACGCAAAATCATCACACTTAGTTCATCGCATACAAAGTCACCGCGCTCAGCTCATGGCAAGGATAATGCCGCCGAGCTCATTTCATCACCAGCCACACTCATCGCAAGCTAGTTCTTCTGGTGACTAATTCACCGCATGACGAAGTCATTGGAAACACAATTAATCAAATGTCATATTCAAGGCAAGATAATGTCATCGCATACTCTTAAAAATGTAAATCATTTACAGCTTTTTTCAAAACTTATTATCAGCTATTTTCTTTTACCTATAGGTTATGTGGTACAGCCTAGCTGTCTTGTCTGGGTCTACTGAATTCTAAGTCTCTTGGCTGATGTCAATGTTGTCATAACGCAGTATAGCCAGTAAGAAGCGAAATGGTGACAAGAAGCAGCCATTGTCGCACTCCATTTCTTATCTCAAACGAATCTGTAAACTGTCTTTCATGAAGAATTTTGCATTTGATTTCATTATTATTTTCTTTCTATAAAATGATCTTCGGGAGGACGAGGTGGGAGGTGGGTGGGTGTAACTTCATAATGCTTCATTAGTGTCTATAATGATTATTTATCTAAACTGCCTTTTTCTAGGTCCACAAATTCAGTGTAAAGAGACGAGTTCAATTCTAAACTTTGATCAGCATTACGTGACTATTTGGTCTGTACAAGATCTGTTTTGTCGACAAACTGCTTGTTCGTGTCTCAGTTCTATCCGTGGACTCTTTAATCTATCAAGGATGAGTCCGTTTATTACTTTAACTGGAACTGATAGAGAAAAATACATTAAAGGAAAGAAAATTATAAAAGCCCTCCAAACGCTGTTGTTACTGTGGTGAACTCCAGGCAGAACTTTCTCGGGAATGCAATGGTACTCCACAACTTTCTCTCGTTGAAAACACAGGTTCCTATAACTAAATAAATCAGTTACTGAAAGTCAGCTTTAAGTAGTAAATTCAAAATGTATCAGTTATCCGTGTTTAATAAATACCCAAGTAGCACTCAAGAAAGCCAACAAAAATCTGACCATGGGAGGAATGGCTGCACCTCCAGTGGCAAAAACAGCAACCACACAACCAGCAAAACGAAGAATTTATGGACAAGAGTCCAAGCTCTGCTGCTAACAATGATATCTTTTTTTGAATTTCCTCTTTTAGAAGTGTCAGTTTCTCTTTTTTAATGAGCTCATCTCTGAGACCAGCAAATTTTACGAAGTGGTCATTGGTGTACAGTCCATTCTTCTTACTCAGTTCTTCTACATGGTGAAATAATTCGTTTCTCTGTCTTTCCTTTTCACCATCACTTTGTGTGCGATTATTATAAAGTACAATTCGGGGGTCACACTGTTTAAACAGTTCCTCATTCTGTTCTTGCCACCACTCCTTGAAGGTTTTATCTGGTGTATCATCGTCCTCCATATCTTCATGAAACTTATCTCCTCCTGTTATAACAATTATGCCGTGATCTTTCAAGTAATTTTGTCCAAAAATGTGTTCCAGATCTGACAAAGTTTTCCTCTCTTCGCTTGTGAACCGCGTACCAAATTTGATCACCAATAAGAAGGCATGGACACCACCATTACACAGAAACAAAGCTTTAGCCATATTTTCACATGCTTGCTTTTTGTTTTCTACCGCATTAAGATCTGTGTCCTCTAAACCTGGACCATCAACTACCTTGACTTCATGTTGAGTATGTTTTGTCCATGCAGCCTTTACCTGTTTTGTTTTGGACTTCGGTCCCGATGAAATCGCAAACTCCTTCCATCCAAGTATTGAGTTACCTGTGGCACTTTTGCCATGGCCAGTTTTTCCGATTAATAAACAGTTCAGTGTGTTATCTGCTGTGGCACCCATGGCTCGTGACATTCTACCTGAATAACGTTGACCGCTCTTGAATTTCTGAAAGAAATAAAGCATATTTATTAATACAATACTGATAAAACATTATATATATATATATATATATATATATATATATATATATATATATATATATATATATATATATATATATATATATATATATATATATACACATACATATATACATATATATATATATATAGTCACGACGCTATTTCGCAGTGACGAAAAATCAGGTTGGCGACATTGTTAACACATAGTTTTGGCAACATTGGGATAACTACCCGCAAGTCATGTGATGAGCGGAAGCGGGAATTTTTAGTCGCCAAGAGAATATTAGTCTTCTAGCCGCGTCTGAGTGACGGCGTACCTATTTTTCCCTTGCTAGCATTTTGCTGAGAAGTGTGCCATGAGAGGTGGATTCTACGTTTTTGCCTTAGTGCGGATTAAGTGGACCTTATTGTGTAATTCTAGGTGTTGTGTGTTATCTAATGGCATTTCCTATCTACCGCAGATTACACTAGTCAACAACCAAAATGTACCAGAAATGAAAATAGCTGATCTTAACTAATTTTGGTGTGCTGAAAACGAAAATGACATTAAAAAATGTTGATTGGCTCTAGTTTTTAAGATATATGCTACTAGTTTATTTAATTACGGTCAATTTATATATATGACGCAACTGTTGTGGGCGATTGCATAATTTTTTCTAATGACCAATAAAAATGCAACTAGAAGTTGATGATGCAATCCTACCTATGATTACATCACCTTTGTGTATAAATATCCTTTCTCTGATAAAATTTTGCCATTAGTTAGTGCATTTGTCCTTATCAAAAGTATCGTAGTTAGAAATGCCTATGACATGTGTGAACAGTGCTAATAATTTCTGTTATATATGTGGTGTGGTGACATTTCTATCACAAAAACGAAATATAACTAAAGTGATTAAGAAGGCGTACAGTTTGTATTTTGGCTGCAGAATAGGAGATCAAGATAAGAGCTGGGCGCCACACATATGCTGCAATACATGTGCAGCACATCTTAAACTGTGGTTGACTGGCAAAAGGCAAGCTATGCCTTTTGCAGTCCCAATGATTTGGAAAGAGCCCACTGATCATCTCAACAACTGTTACTTTTGCATGGTCCCTCCAATTGGGAAAGGCATATCAAAGAAGAAAAAATGGACTCTGGAGTATCCAAACATCCCCTCTGCAATACGTCCGGTACCACATGGCGATGACCTACCAGTTCCCAAAGTGCCAGAATCATTTTCAGCTGCTTCCACTGATAAAGAAGAGGACATTGGTAGTCCTGAACCATCAACCTCAAGCGACCCAGATTTTGAGCAAACTTCATCCACTAAACCACACTTAATAACCCAAGGTGAACTGAATGATCTTGTAAGAGATCTGAATTTACCGAAGAACAAGGCGGAGCTTTTGGGTTCCAGATTGCAACAGTGGAATCTCCTGGCAGAAGATGTTACAATTTCTGTGTATAGGAACCGCCAGAAGCCGCTTATTACATTCTTTTTCAAAGAGGGTGACCTTTTTGCGTGCCACAACATTTCTGGTTTAATGGCAGCCCTCAAAATCAATTACATACCGGAATAGTGGAGGCTTTTCATTGATTCATCTTCTTCTTCCTCGTCTTCTTTCTCGTTCGTCCTGAAAAGGACGGTGGTTGCGTTGTGTCTGTTTACGCCTAAGCTATGATATCTGCACCTTTCGGTCGACACATCCGACTTCTGCACGGCATTTTTTAGGACCGGGTTTGCCTTCCCATTGCGATCCACACTCGCTCAGCCAGACTGCACTGCTGCAGACTGTTTCCAGGACCATCACGTGGAGGTGGAGTGCGGTCTTGACCAGCTCTGATTCGCTGGTCCTGACGCAGACAGTCAAGCTATGAGTCGCTGACTGCGTTCTCTATTGCTGCGTCTTTGGGTTCCATTGATTCATCTAAGACGAGTCTTAAAGCTGTTTTGTTGAATAATGGTAATGTGTTACCGTCAATTCCAGTTTGTCACGCAGTTCATATGAAAGAAACTTATGAAAACATTAAGCAGCTTTTGAAGTGTATAAACTACGATCATCATCATTGGTCACCTTGCGGTGACTTAAAAGTGGTCGCTCTTTTGCTTGGACTACAGGGTGGATACACAAAGTACTGTTGCTTTCTCTGTGAGTGGGATAGCCGTGCACGAAGTGACCATTACACCAGAAGACATTGGCCAATCAGGCAGTCATTGCAGCCTGGCAGTAAGAACGTTGAGAACCCAGCACTTGTCGACACCAGCAAGATTTTGTTGCCACCCTTGCACATTAAGCTGGGTCTCATGAAAAACTTTGTCAAGGCAATGGAGAAAACAGATGAGGCTTTCAAATACCTCATCAGAAAATTTCCAAGACTGAGTGAAGCTAAAATAAGAGAGGGAGTATTTGTTGGTCCGCAAATTCGAAAACCTCTTCATGATGACGAGTTTCTTTGCGTGTTGCATGGCAAGGAAATAGCAGCATGGCTAGCATTTAAGTCAGTGGTGGACAATTTTCTTGGAAACAACAGATCTGATAATTACAATGAAATTGTAGAAAATCTCCTTCTGAAGTATAAGAGTCTTGGCTGCAACATGTCTTTGAAAATTCATTTTCTGGATTCTCATCTGGATTTCTTTACGTCAAACTGTGGAGCGGTCAGTGATGAGCATGGTGAACGATTTCACCAGGACATTGCTGCTATGGAGACAAGGTATCAAGGCAATTGGAGCCCTTCAATGCTTGCTGATTACTGTTGGACTGTGAAAAGAGACACCTCATCGATTGACTACAAGAAGCAAGCAAAGAGAGCTCGAACAGTGACTGAATAATGACGGAATGGGTTCAAATGTGCCTTTATAAAACATGATATGTGAACTTTAAATAGTGTTTTTTTTCCTATCATTTTATGTTGAAATATCAATTAATTGAGTATGTAACCACAATTTTTATAATGCTAAAGTAGAAAGACTAGCTGTTCACCCCAGAGAATTAAACAAGCATACATTATTTGTATTACTGTAATGTAAATTCATCATTTTAAAAAAAACCAGAGCCAATCGGGGAATTTCATTATGATATTTGAAATCAGCATGTCAAAATCAATAAGAAATGGTGTATTTAATTTCTGGTACAAATAACTTTTGAAAATTTGTTGACTAGTGTTATCAGTTGTCTATGAGTATTTGCATTGTCATAGCTGGTGGCCGCTATGGTGAGCGGTAATCAGTGAATTGCGAGTACAAGGCCGTCATATTGTATTGTATGAGGCTATTACTTAATTTATTGAGGCAAGTTTTCTCTGGCATTGATATATGTATGTTGAGAGGTGATTTATTTGTGATGTGGAAGATGTAGAGTATCACCCTCAGACACCAGAGATGATGGAGGCGTAGAAATATGGTGTCTTTGGTCTGGTTTGTGTATACGTGTTGTAAGTGTGTAGCTAAACAGTTAGCAGGACAGTCCACACAGGACGTCACGTCTACACACGACGTGGGAGTCAATTAATCTGGTAACAGCTGGTTACGTTTCCAAACATTTATTGAGACGCCACAATAGTTACGATGACATTGACGATCAATCACAAGCAATGTAAAGCATATCAAGCAGTATAAGGTAAGGTTCCCTCAATAAATGAGCATTCAAATAAGCTGATCTCATGGATCTGATAGCTTCAGCAGATTCAGCTCAAACATAAAAAATATGCGAGTTAATCAACTCTTTCCTGATACAAGTAGATCAGATATGTAGGCATGTTTAAATACCAGCCGCACGAGCATGGCGGACTATGAACTCAGTTCACGTTGACCTTCTGTGGACATATTTTATAAGTCTAACCTTCGTAAAGGCGTCTTCGCTGGCATGGCGAAGTTCGAGGAACATAGATATATTAGGCATCAAGATATCTGGTGTGCTTCTAGTAATAAAGTCTCTCTCCCGCCTGACAGTGCGAAACGAGTCGAACAATAATGTCTAACCTCACAGACTACAGGACAAAATAGGAAGAGCAGTTTTACCTTTATGTTCGAAAAAACACCACAATTCCAACCGTCTCCAGACGTTAGAATTACACACATGGGATTAATATGAATAAACTTGCCATCAACATCACAGAAGTTCCTTTCCCATGATGAAAGAATACTCGGGGACACAAGAACATATCTTGCCCCGACACAGATCACATCTCGACCGAATTCTGCCACAAACTAACTGGGCGGAAGCTTGTTCAATCTACAACCAAAAAAGACAGACATGCGCAGAGAACCATTCCCGTGAGATCAATTCAGCAAAGTACGTTTCTATGATCCTATACTGAGAACGACATATAAAATCGAGCCTTATAAGGAAAGAAATAGCAACATTGCAGGTTGCCAACCATTTCTAAGAAAAGTAGACCTGTACGCTCCTTAAAAGGACATGAACCGAGATCGGTATGACATTATACCGGCAACCTTCGGTCACAAGAAAAGATAACTACACAAAGTAAAACAGTGAGTTCATTTCCCGAGTTCTATCCCTTGCATAAGGACAAATTAGCGTACACTGTTAACGTTGCATAATTCTTTTGTGTAACATATTACCGCAACCTCCCGATTAAAAAAAAAATGTTTCATTTTTTTAAAAATATCCAAGAGCAAGCTAGAAGCGGCTCAAAACGCACGAATGATGCTCGGATAAATAGACAAACTGCCCAACATGAGGTTAAATCGACACATGGAGTGTCACGTGAGAATATATCTCAACAGAAAAAAATCTGTCTCAAAAAAATATATACATATATCGGGGAGGTGCCACCAACACACATCACGCTAGCATGTAAACATAATATACATATGCAAGTGTAATAATAATCATTATCAAATAGCGGTGTCATACTCTAATACCGCTTCAAAAGGATGGACACATGTGATAGTAAATATTACATGTAATAATATTACAATACATAATGAAATAAGTTAAAAATATATGAAGATCCAGGACAAGGCGTAATGGATACAGCTTCTGTCTTGTCCTAGGTAAGTACATCCTCCATCATTCTACATGCTTGACAAGGAGTAAGGTAACTTCTCAGATCATCAATAACTTGCTGAGAAAATACAATTAATATAATTCTATTTAACAACCATTAGGATTCCTAATATACAATACATTATTATAAACAATTGTGGCCGAGTAAACTTTCGGCCCTTATATTGTCTACGTAGCCTTCTTCTGTTATTCTAAAGATGGTACCAGAAGAAGATGATAACAAAGCACATTAGTATGAGTTCACATAAAGTGAGGACAGGTGTGCTAATGTATTATAATAATATAAGAGTGTTATATGTTCAAAGTATATCTGGAAATATAGGGTCAGCCATCACATTATCCGAACCACGGATAGCTCGTACCGTGAAGTGAAAAGGTTGAAGAGCAATGGCATATCGAGTGGATCTCGAGCTCTTTAAGTTCTTAGTTTGAATAGCTGTAAGAGCTTTCTGATCAGTCTCTAGAATGAAATGTGCGCCCAGGAGGAATCTTTGTAGCTTTAGAATTGACCAAACCATCGCTAACAACTCACGGTCTAAAACCGAGTAGTTCCTCTCTGCCGCATTTAGTTTTCTAGAAATGTACATAACAGGATGCAGAGTATTTGCATATTCTTGCATCAGTGCTGCTCCAATCCCAGTGGATGAAGCATCACTTCGAAGAACAAAAATCCTATCAAGAGTAGGTAATCTTAAGATGGGAGGAGAAGAAAATATATTCTTGATTTGGTCTAGTGAAGATTGGCATTCTTCAGACCAACGGACCAGATTAGGCGAACCTTTCTTCAACAATGTTGAGAGAGGTGCCATGATCGAAGATAAATTTGGAATAAATCTCCCATAAAATTGAATTAAACCTAAGAGACTCCTAACTTGTTTCTTCGTTTTAGGAACAGAGATGTTCAGTATTTTGGAAGTATTGTGGTCTTCTGTCTTCAAAAGACCATGACCAACACGATGACCCAGGAAAGAGATTTCACCAAAACCAACAAAAGCTTTAGAAGGTTTTGCTGTCAAATTATTCTCACGTAGAGTGGACAGTAAGTCATATAACCCTAAATAGTGATCTTCCCAGGTATCACTGAAGAGACAGATGTCATCTAAGTATGCGATGACATCCGAACGATGTGACAGAATTCGACGCATCATGCGAACGAAAGTGGCAGGGGCGTTCATAAGACCAAAAGGCATAACATTCCATTGAAATAGACCCCTAGGTGTAGAAAAAGCAGTAAGAGGTTTGGCATGCTCTGCTAAAGGCACTTGCCAATAACCTTTAGACAAGTCAAGTTTAGTGAAGAATCTAGAATTAGAAAGTCTAATCAGTAGATCTTCTAACAAAGGCATCGGTTCAGCATCGAATTTTGTGACCTGATTCAATTTGCGATAATCAACACAAATTCGTATGTTCTTATCCTTCTTCCGGACAATAACCATGGAAGAAGAATATGGTGAAGTCGATGGTTCAATTATATTTAATTGAATCATTTCATCCAATTCCTTTTCCACTTGCGACTGAAAGTGTATAGGAATAGGATACGGCCTAACCCTAATTGGATTATTGTCGGTAAGAATTATGTCATGTTCTATGACATCTGTGTGTCCAGGAATGTCAGTGAGAACATCCTGGAATGTTTGTAACATCGACGAGACTTGTCGATGTTCGTCACCAGAAAGATTAGGAGAAACAGAAACGTTTTTCCAAGATTCCGTGGAATGTAATGGAACCACTGGAAGGGGAGATTGACATCAGAGAAGGTAGATTCCTCATCCTGTATGACAGACAGGGATGAATAATGACCGTGAGGTGCAGGAGCATCATCCGTTGCCTGGAAAATAGGCAGCAAATAGTCTGGACGTTCGTGAAATTCCGAAAGCATGTTTATGTGGAAAGTTTTATGCTTTCCATCAATATCGACCACATAGTCAACATCGGAAATCCTAGAGACTATTGCATACGGACCTTTCCATGCAATAAGAAGTCTATTTTCCCTACTGGGGAGTAGGACGAATGCTTTGTCACCTGGACAAAGTTGTCGTAGACATCTATTCTTGTTAGCAAACTGCCTTGCCTTCTCTTTAGCAATTTCTGATGAAGCAGTTGCTAGCTTACATGCCTCAATGATCTTTTGTCTAAGAGCAATGACATACTCATATGAGGATTGAGTTTCATCGCTAATATCATCGGCAGTGATAAGATCGTGTAATAAAGACATAGGGCCGCGTGGACGCGCGCCAAAGACAAGTTCGAAGGGAGAAAATCCTGTGTGTTCATTAGGGACTTCTCTATAGGCAAAGAGAGCCGCGGGTAAAACCCTGTCCCAATCTTGAGGATGATCTTCAGTTATCTTACCAAGCAAAGTCTTGAGCGTTCTATTTAGACGCTCAACTAACCCATTAGACATAGGATGGTAGATACTACTGAGAGATCGTTCAATATGTAAGGTAGACATTACCTGTGACATAGTGTCAGATATGAGTTGAGTGCCATGGTCTGACAATATTTCTCTGGGAAACCCCAAGCGAGAAAATATCAACCAAAGAGCATCTGCGATATCTGTAGTAGATATGCTCTTAAGAGGAATAGCCTCTGGCCAACGTGTGCACATATCGACACATGTAAGGATAAACTGATGTCCTCTGGCCGACTTGACCTTAAAAGGGCCAATAATATCTATGGCCATTTTCTGAAACGGCCGAATAGGAATGTCAGCAGCCTGGATAGGCGCAGCATGTCGTGGTCCTCTAGATTTGACCTCCTGACATACCTTGCACGATCGGCAGTAAATACGAATGTCCTTATTGACAAAAGGCCAAAAGAAAGCCGCAAGGACTCTCGACTTCGTACGGGCAAAACCCATATGTCCAGCACATTGCGAGTCATGAGCATGTTGCAATATTTGCACTCTCATGCTCTTGGGAACAAGAATTTGCGAATGTGCCGACGTAGTCGAATCTTGTACCATACGTACAAGTACGCCGTTTCTCATTGCAATCCAAGATTTTCTATTTGTATCCTGATCGGATCACCTTTCTTCGCAAGAACGAAGAATTTTTTTAAAGAAGGATCTTCTTCTTGCAATTTTATGAAAGAGTCACGAGTAATTACTAAGTGACTATCTTGGCTATCAACTTCATTATCACTATTCAGTGAAGTTTCGGGTGTTTGTAGAGCTTGTGCTCTTGTAACTACTGCATTTGTAGCTTGCATGTTATTATCTTCCCAAGCAGCAATCTGCTGTGGGGTACACTCCCTAACTCCGTGAATACGACCAATAATAAGGTCCGCAATAGGATTAGGTAAGAGACAAGCATGCACATCTCCAGTAAAGAAAGGAGTGGCAATGCGAATTACAGCAGTAGGATATTTTTCTAGAGTGCCGCCAAATGTGACACATTTAATAACCCTTCCTGTAGCACAAGATGGATCTACAAGCGATTGTCTAACACCAATAGTGGTGCATCCGGAATCGAAAAGTAGTGAGACCGGAGTATCATTAACAAGACCCTTATGTAGAATTAAAGAACCCCTCCCGTCATGCGCAACAGCAGCAGGAAGAGCGGGAAGTGGGTGACCACAACCCAAAGTAGTTATGGTACCCGGTTCGAATAAAGTACTGCATTGGGGGCATTTGTTTGCTCTCTCAAAGTCAAAAGCAGAACTAGTGACAGCGTCAAAGTTTTTACTATCAACAACATGATTACAGGCTCCCTCAGATTCCTGTTGTACAGCATTAGCCTGCTGATATCTCTTTTTTTTGTGTTGAGATCTACCCCGACTATTATTACCTCTGAAGTTATCAAAGTTATTATTATCTCTGCAGTTATTATTGTCTCTATTGTAATTATTATCCTGGTTTGAACACCAGTTTCCATGATTATTATCATGTCCACATTGATGCGAACATCTATTGGTTTGGTTTTGAGGTTTTCGTGAGGAATAGCCTCTATTATTATATCCTCTTCTGAAATGCCTAAAATTATTAGGATGAAAGTAACGAGGACTGTCAGCTCGTCTCCAATTCTTCGAAGAAGAATCACCATGAAATTGGTTTCCATAATCTTGAACGTAATTACGGTTACTCTTCCTATCAAAATTGTGTTGAGTACCCTGGAATTTACGAACAAAGTTTTGACCATATGGTGCTGCCGAAGCAACTGGCAAACCTTCTTTCACCTTAGAGTTACTAATCGTTATGTGAGGGTGCGCAGTGACATATTGGCAACATAATTCTTCCATTTCCTTTATGGTTTTAGGTTTACACTCATGAAGGAAAGCAAGAAAAGATTCATTGACAGAAGACATGACTTTGTCTCTAAGTATTAAGTCCATAAGTGCTTCATAAGTATGTTCTGTCTTAGACAGCTCAACCCAACGTGTAAAAGTGAGAAGTATTTTTGCAATAAACTCGGAGAATTCAACTCCATTTTCAGGTAACATGTTTTTAAATTGTAGACGATAGCCGTCTTCGTTAAGCTGATATTTCTTTAACAAAGCGGCCCTGACAGCCTCATAATTGTTCTTGTCAGGTTCATCCACCATGCTTAGCATACTCAGAGATTCACCTTTTAGTATATTTGACAATTGATCGACATATAGTGATTTGTCTATGTTATGTGTTCTACATGACCGTTCAAATCTGTCAAGATAGAACGTTATGTCATCACTGGAAGGACTAAATGCTGGTAGCTTAATTTTAAACGTGTTACCATTAGCCTTATCAGAAGATGAACCCTTATTTTGATCATTAGCATTACCCATGCTCATCAATTTCAACTTTTCCAACTCTAAAGCTAAGAGTTTTTCTTCATGCTCCATTTTTGCTTTTCTTTCATCAGCCTCTCTTTGTAACTTTCTTTCTTCAGCCTCAGCTTGTATTTCCAGTCTTTTATTTTCAGCTTCTTTCTCTAGTCTTTTATTTTCAGCCTCTTTTTCAAGTCTTTTATTTTCAGCTTCTTTTTCCAATCTTCTCTCCTCAGCTTCTCTTTTCTGTTTTTCCATTTTCATTTGGAATCTCCTTTCCTCCACCTGCATCTGCAATTTCTTTTGTTCAGCTTCCATTTCCATTTTTTTCTCTTCCACCTTTAATGCTTTATCATATTGAGTAGTCGCATATTCTTCCAATTTATCACCAGTCTTTCCAAGGGATTTACCCTGCTCAATAAAGAACTCAAGTGTAGACATATTGTCTAATATTATGAGTCCAAAACCTGAAATAATTAACTATCTTATTTCAAACTAAATAATAACAAGTCTTAAATTAAGCACTTGAATATTCACTCATATTATATTATCCCAATCTCTGTGGGAAACAAGTCTTTGACAAAGAACTTGTATATGAACTTTTATGAAAATATCATCAGTCAATTCTTAATCATAGGTAGACTTCCCATTCAGTAGTGCACAACACTATTCATCATTTATTTATCATCAGTGTATGAGTAATAGTGCATCAGCTTAATCCATTAATTAATTACCATAAGTGTAACTAATCACAATGTAAACAAAGTCACAATGTAAACAATAACAATGTAAACAATAACAATGATCAGAAACTATACGAAAACATCCGCAGAAATCAACTAAATAAACAGCGAAATGTAAAGAAAGTATCACAAAGAATGTGATGATATCTGCGATAGAATTAAACAAAATACATGACACCACAGTGTATAAACATAAATGGTGTATAAAACTAAACAATAGAAAAGAGGAGACCTACAATGTACAAACAAATCAAAACAAAACTAAAGAATGCGAAAAATAACGAAAACAAAACTGCATATGTCGTCACAACTAAACGTAAATAGCAATGGATATTGCTAACAATTTCCAATTAAGGAAATTGCTCTGTTCCTAACGACACGCTCTCAATAGACAACCTCTGCTACGTGGTATGATCTAAAAGGAGACACCGCCCAACCGAAAACCCACTGAGATGTAAATATATAAATATACAAATAACATATAAACATATAACATATAACAATATGAGAAAAGAATATGAAGAAACAGAAGGCTCAGTAGAAGTATAAGGGCACAGTTCACAAACAAAACAGGCCACTTAACTTATGGACACCCAAACGTCAGCAGAGCAAAGAACATGTGAAGATCAGCATTCTATGGACAGAAGATCCAACGTTGATCGGACATGTTGATCTTGCGTGGTAACTGCCAGGACGATGGTAGAACTTGAGCTTCTGATAATTGTACAAGTAGAGTTGTTACGGTACTTGGCCTTCTTATCCAACAATAGCAACTTGATTTAATACGGAGCTTGTCCCTCTCAATACAAGAACTCGTAAGTACCGGTACTTGACCTTCTCATAGAACAGTAACTTGATGCCTAGATAGCAGCAACTGATTCAATCACAGCAGCAACTTGATAAATGGACAGCAGCAACTTGATTCTCGAAGGAACATTACAGTTCTAAATATATGCTGCACCGCCGGGTACTGTCATTTTCTTGATTTAGGATCAGCCAAAAATTCCAAGTCCAAAAAGATACCGTGCAACGCCGAGTAGTATCAGGCTTCTGTTAGTAGATGTCTTGAAGAATGCTGTATGTAGATATCTTGTAGAATGTAGCGGGTAAGGGACCCCGTGTATGCTGGCACCAGACCAAACCAGCTTATGGCCACCAAATGTTGAGAGGTGATTTATTTGTGATGTGGAAGATGTAGAGTATCACCCTCAGACACCAGAGATGATGGAGGCGTAGAAATATGGTGTCTTTGGTCTGGTTTGTGTATACGTGTTGTAAGTGTGTAGCTAAACAGTTAGCAGGACAGTCCACACAGGACGTCACGTCTACACACGACGTGTTAGTCAATTAATCTGGTAACAGCTGGTTACGTTTCCAAACATTTATTGAGACGCCACAATAGTTACGATGACATTGACGATCAATCACAAGCAATGTAAAGCATATCAAGCAGTATAAGGCAAGGTTCCCTCAATAAATAAGCATTCAAATAAGCTGATCTCATGGATCTGATAGCTTCAGCAGATTCAGCTCAAACATAAAAAATATGCGAGTTAATCAACTCTTTCCTGATACAAGTAGATCAGATATGTAGGCATGTTTAAATACCAGCCGCACGAGCATGGCGGACTATGAACTCAGTTCACGTTGACCTTCTGTGGACATATTTTATAAGTCTAACCTTCGTAAAGGCGTCTTCGCTGGCATGGCGAAGTTCGAGGAACATAATATTAATTGTTCTGTGGGCATAAGTAGCCTGAACCATAGATATATTAGGCATCGAGATATCTGGTGTCTTCTAGTAATAAAGTCTCTCCCCCGCCTGACAGTGCGAAACGAGTCGAACAATAATGTCTAACCTCACAGACTACAGGACAAAATAGGAAGAGCAGTTTTACCTTTATGTTCGAAAAACACCACAATTCCAACCGTCTCCAGACGTTAGAATTACACACATGGGATTAATATGAATAAACTTGCCATCAACATCACAGAAGTTCCTTTTCCACGATGAAAGAATACTCGGGGACACAAGAACGTATCTTGCCCCGACACAGATCACATCTCGACCGAATTCTGCCACAAACTAACTGGGCGGAAGCTTGTTCAATCTACAACCAAAAAAGACAGACATGCGCAGAGAACCATTCCCGTGAGATCAATTCAGCAAAGTACGTAGCTATGATCTTATACTGAGAACGACATATAAAATCGAGCCTTATAAGGAAAGAAATAGCAACATTGCAGGTTGCCAACCATTTCTAAGGAAAGTAGACCTGTACGCTCCTTAAAAGGACATGAACCGAGATTGGTATGACATTATACCGGCAACCTTCGGTCACAAGAAAAGATAACTACACAAAGTAAAACAGTGAGTTCATTTCCCGAGTTCTATCCCTTGCATAAGGAAAAATTAGCGTACACTGTTAACGTTGCATAATTCTTATGTGTAACATATATGTATTTCACATGTTTGTTAGCCGTGTGTGGCGGTATTGAGTGCATTTATTTCATTAAGGGAAATTCCTGTTAAAGATGTTGATTTCTTATGTCAGCCATTATGTTGTGGTCGTACTCCTAATGGAGCGCGCCTATAACCAGTAATATTGTATTGTGATAAAACCACAATATAGTTGGGTTTTGACAACTAGGGGCACCGTCTATACGGTGTCTACGGTATAGATTATATTGGACAGCTAAGGGCTGCATCTGGCTTTTGTGAGCCAAAAGGTCGTAGTGCCTTCATTTTTCATTAGAAAGGCTAGAAAGTATGCACACAGATTGATATAAAGTAATAGTAGCTTTGTGTTTACGCCTTGGGTCTACGACAGTGTTCACGCCAGGGGGTTGTGTGTTGGTTAGCTATTGTGCAGTGAGCTGTTACGGTCGGTTGACTTTGCTAACGGTAGCTGACCTAGTTAGGAAACAGGTCAGCGTCTCAGTGAAAATTGATATTTTCAATTCTGTGAATATTTTACAGTTATCGTGTTCGACACTGTGTTGCAAGGTAATTTTTGTGCTAGGCTGGCAAGTAATGTGGGAAGATGTGTCAATAGTAATAGAATAAAGGTGTAGATGGCTTCTGGCATTTCAGTTTGAGGTATTGAAAGGTAGACTTTGTGGCTGAGTGATATTTATCCAGGTGGAGATTAAGGTGTCATTACTGTTTGGTATAGATTGGCCCATGTGACTAATGGTGTCAGGCGGGATATAGTTTGTCAAGTTTGGTATAGATTTATCAAGTGACACACTGTGTCAGGAGGGAAGTTAAATTGTCAAAATGTGTGGATTATAAGAAGGTCAATAGTGGTAGAGGTAGCTCAGGTTATGTGGAACTCCTCTTGTTTGGACCTTTTGTTTGCTCGTGACCTTACTTCACTGATGTGCCTGTCTAGTGGGTGCCTACCAACGCCTCTGTCAAGACCTTACTTCACTGATGTGCCTGTCCAGTGGGTGTCTACCAACGCCTCTGTCGTGACCCTGGAAATTTAGTGTCGAATTGTGAAGTGAACTTTGTGTGGACACTTGCATATCATAGTGTCAAAAGACATTAACGTGATGTTCTGGCACATAGACTTGTGAAGCTGGGTGGATAGCTGAACTTTCGTGGGAATATACAGTGGTTATTCTTACTGTGGACAGTTCAGGGATTACATTGACAAGAACATTGTGTATTTGGATATTGTCAGTTTGAGTACTGTTTGTAGTGTCTTCATCTTCATCATCGGTGCTGAGAAGCTACTTGGACAAGCGTCGCTGGACCATCAGTTAAGTTGATTTGTTTGTTTGTAAATCGTTGTATGATTTGTTATATTTATGCTTTTCTTGTTTTTCCTCTAAATTATGTTTTCGTCATTTAAAATTTTTTTTTCTGTCTATCCGCCTGATACTACTGATCTTTCAGCCGGGTCCTATAGAGTAGTGGGATAGTTTTGTCAGGGTCTTGTTAGGTTAGCAACAAGATTTCCTCTGTTTCTTGAGGTTGCTTATTGGTTTGTTGTTGTTTTTCTTTCCTCTTGTTATGTTTTATACTTAATCTGTATCTTTATAGGGGGTTAGTTAGTGAGGTGGGATCTTCCACTATAAGTTCCTATTTCTTGGGGTCTTTACTATTATATATAGAATAAATCTTGGATATGTTATAGTAATGGGTTTGTTCATATGTTAGTTAGTTTATTTTGACTGATGTGATTAAATTGGTGGCTAGAGAAAGTGAGAGCTCTCAGCACTTCATTGTTAAGTGTAGTTGTTGTTTAGTATACTGTGTTTAATATTATATTTGTAAGTTCAAGGGTGGACGGGTGGCGAGTTTAATACTCCCATTTCTCACTTGTGGGAAAAGATTGGATTAGAGTCACTTCTTTCTAGGGTGTGGCTGCATATGTTTAGTGGCGGAGTCAGGCAGAAGGGTTTCCTGCGGCTGCTCCACTTAACATTTCAAGCCCTGTTGTTGTTAGGTGTACCGGCGAGGTTTGTATTTACATTGTCCGGTACATTCAGTAATTCTTCTGTTGTGTTTAAGTGGTGTGACCTCTAGTTCCTTCTTGCTATCTTGTAAATACGTTTGCAGGTACCCATTGTTTTCGTCCGTTGACAGTCACGCGTTGTATATATCAGTCTATTCCTGCTCTGATCATGTCTGCCATCTTACTCCTCGTGACTGGGTTTAATCGTAGTGTTCGGTGTGTCTTTTCATCTGTGGAGTGTTCATTTTGCCAGGGTAAACATTTCAATTAGGTAGTATATTAATTAGTTATATATATGTATTGTCAGAGTACAGCACCAGTGTGGGTGCCAGTAACCAACTAGGGTGTAAAAGCTGATCTATTGTCAAACCTGGTACAGTGGTGTCATGGCACCAAGAAGTATTATCAGCTGATAAATACAACTATCGACTATAGGAAGGGTGTTTTCAGTTGTGTCATAGAGACTAAGGGGTCGAAAGGACCAAACTTACAGAGTAAGGAGACAGTAGCCAAGTGGCAAAGTAAGATTATATTTATACAATAAGAGGTAAAGTGGATTATGTGTATACATTGAGAGGTGAGGTGATTTATACTTACATGCATATATTTGTAGTTCCAAAGGTTGTTATTGCCGGGAGTTGTAGTGAGGATAAGCTCTCACTGCAGATAAAATACTTCTATGGCACGCGCCTCAAACAGCCTCTGACAACCAAGTCCAGCTCCCGGCCTTCACGTGAGGCTCAATTCGATCCCCGCGGAACTGTTTCCACTGACGGGAGAAGGGGCAAAGGCGAGTGACTGGCGCCTTAAAACCAACAGCTTCGGGCAGATAGGGCTCGTGATCCTTGGTTGGTAGCTTATCTAAGAGAAGGAACTCTGAATTCAAACCACCGCTGCCTTGCGGGAATATCCATTTGTGGAACTGGCTTCGGGAGTAAACCCTGAGGATAAATCCGGAGTCGGAGTCCCTAAGGCAGTCTAATGTCGATTCGACATTATTCTGGCAACTCCTGCGACATGGCTGCTACCAAACTGTATCGGCTACTGCCGTTCCTTTGGATCTACCGGTTGTGTGGAGAGGGGGAACATGCTGCATGGGCAACAGCTTGATCTCCATATAACTGTGCCCAAGCTCGCACCCTGGAGAGGACACTCCAGCTTCACCCTATAGGTGTCGGCAAAACACGGGAAGTAGCAGTTACAGGTTATAAGCATTTTGCCCAATTGGCGTAGGGCATGGCGCCAGGGGCTACTTCCGACAGTGGGAGAGGTTCTAGGATCTCACTGGACAGCTACCGCCCGCTTCAAGCTGGGCAGCCCCCAGTCAATAAGGTGTTGTCCCGCCACTGTCTGCTTTCCCCATTGGGTGCATGGGGATTAGGGTCAAACCCGAACTGTGGACAGAAAATTTTGCACCAAGCAATTATCGAAAAAATAGAAATAAGCAAATTCTCAGATTGGGATGCTGGAACGTCCGGACTATGTTGACTGGACTATCCGAAAACCTACAGGATGTAAACGATGTAAGGAAGACAGCCATAATTAATGAGCTTAAACGACTTCAGGTGGATATAGCTGCACTTCAGGAAACGTGCCTGGCGGGCTCTGGAACGGTGAGCGAGAAGGACTACACATTTTATTGGCAAGGGAAAGATCTTAATAAAGCTAGAGAACACGGAGTAGGTTTTGCGGTCAAAAAAATCGCTAACTAACATGGTTGAACCAGGCGAGAATGGATCAGAACGCCTGTTAACGCTCCGCCTGCAAACTAGCACAGGTCCCATCACCCTTGTCAGTGTGTATGCTCCTACTCTGTACTCTGCCTCAGAAGCTAAAGATGAGTTCTACGAGAATCTAGCAGCAGTAATCAAAAGCATACCTAAGCAAGAACAGCTTGTTCTCCTTGGTGACTTTAACGCTAGAGTGGGTGCCGATAATGTTTCATGGCCTTCATGTCTGTTCAGGTTTGGGATTGGCAAGATGAATGAAAATGGACAACGGCTCTTAGAGTTGTGCGTCCACCATGACCTCTGCGTGACCAACACCTACTTTCAGACAAAACCCCAGCATAAGGTGTCATGGAGACACCCACGATCCAAGCACTGGCATCAACTTGACCTGATTCTCGTCAGAAGGCCACTCCTCAGGTCTGTGATCTCCACGCGCTCGTACCATAGTGCAGACTGTGACACAGATCACTCCTTGGTTTGCTGCAAAATCAGAGCACAACCAAGAAAACTCTATCGTGTCAGACATGAAGGGAAACCACGCATTGATACCAGCAAGATGTCAGACCCTTTCATGATCGCTCAATTCACTGCGACCTTCAAGAAAGTGCTCAGTAGCCCTTAGCATGGTGATACAGAAAACTGGGAGCATCTACGGAACACCATTCAAAGTACTGCACTTGCCACCTTTGGTAAGAAAACAGCAAAGTCAAATGACTGGTTTGATGCTTCATCAGATGTGATGGCACATGTCATTGAAGTTAAGCGCAGTGCTATGAATGAATACAAACGTTCACCGAGTGCCAGAACCCTACAGATCCTGAGGGTTACGAGAAGCAAAGTTCAACAAACTGCTCGACGCTGTGCAAATGACTACTGGCTCCAGCTCAGTGAGAGCATCCAGATCGCAGCGCAAACAGGCAACATTAGACAAATGTATGACGGTATAAAGAAAGCACTTGGCCCCCCATAAAAGTAAGATGGCACCGCTAAAAACCATCAGCGGAGAGAAGCTAACCGATAAGGGTAAGCAGATGGAGAGGTGGGTCGAGCACTACTCTGAGCTTTACGCTAGAGACAATACCGTTACGCCTGCAGCCCTTGATGGTGTCAACAGTCTGCCAACTATGGAGGAGCTGGATGCCGAACCAACATTAGAGGAACTCAGCAAGGCCATTGATAGCTTGGCCTCTGGCAAAGCACCAGGCAGTGATGGGATTCCTCCTGATTTAATCAAATGCTGTAAGAGCACACTATTACATCCCCTGCATAGGATGCTGTGCCAGTGCTGGGAAGAGACAACTATTCCTCAAGACATGCGAGATGCCAAGATTGTAACACTGTATAAAAATAAAGGAGACAGAAGTGATTGCAATAACTACAGAGGCATCTCTCTTCTTAGTATTGTTGGTAAGGTTTTTGCCAAAGTCATCTTAATGCGACTACACAAGTTAGCTGCGCGCATATATCCAGAGTCACAGTGTGGATTCCGAGCTGGCAGATCAACAACAGACATGATCTTCTCTCTCCGCCAGCTTCAGGAAAAATCAAGAGAGCAGAAAAGACCATTATATATCGCCTTTATAGACCTCAAAAGCATTCGACCTGGTTAGTAGGGATGGACTCTTTAAAATCCTCCTGAAAATAGGCTGCCCTTCTAAAATGCTGGAAATGATAAAGCCATTCCATGACGGCATGAAGGGAACAGTCCAATATGCTGGAAGCACGTCACAGCCCTTTGATATACGAAGTGGCGTTAAACAAGGCTGTGTTTTGGCTCCGACCCTCTTCGGAATCTTCTTTGCCTTACTCTTGAAACATGCATTCAGAGATGCAACTGAAGGAATATGCCTTCACACTAGGTCAGATGGCCGTCTGTTTAATCTTTCAAGGCTGAAGGCAAAAACAAAAAATCAGAAGGGTCACTATAAGAGACTTGTTGTTCGCTGATGATGCTGCAGTCGTCACTCAAAGCCAACAGGAGCTTCAGAACTTGATGAATCGCTTCACTAAAGCATGCAAGGACTTTGGCCTTACAATAAGTCTAAAGAAAACGAATGTGCTGAGTCAGGATGTGGGTGCTGCCCCAGTTATCACTATCGATAACTATGAATTGGCAGTGGTGCACCACTTCACATACCTAGGGTCTACCATCAATGACAAACTCTCACTGGATACAGAAATCGACAGCCGCATTGGCAAAGCTGCAGCTACCTTTGCCCGCCTCACATCGCGTGTTTGGGGAAACTCTAAACTCACAATGAAGACCAAAGCTGCGGTATATAATGCCTGCGTCACCAGCACACTCCTATATGGCAGCGAGACCTGGACGACCTATGCTAAGCAAGAAAGAAGGCTCAATACCTTCCATTTGCGGTGTCTACGCCGCATCCTCGGCATCTCGTGGAAAGATAAAGTGACAAATGTAGAGGTGTTGTCACGTGCTGGCCTTCAAAGTATGTATACGCTTCTTAGACAGCGCAGACTTCGCTGGCTTGGCCATGTTCGCCGCATGGAAGATGGTCGCATCCCAAAAGATATCTTCTACGGACAATTAGCAGATGGCAAGAGAACAGTTGGGCGACCACAGCTGAGGTTCAAAGATGTGTGCAAGAGAGATATGAGGGCACTGGACATGGATCCAGCAACATGGGAGGATAAAGCTGCCGATCGCACTAAGTGGCGATGCTATTTACGGCGCCACCTCAGATTGGGCGAAGAGAGGCTCACACAAGAAGCAGAGGTGAGGAGAAAACGTCGAAAGGAGCACCAGGAAAATAAGCAGCTGAGGGCTGTCACCTCAGGGGCGCATTCCCATAGTCAGTTATGACTGAAGGGGCTATTATTATTATTATTATTATTATTATATATTTGTAATTTGGAGAAGTGATATTACTATTTACATATCATTACTGCAGATCTTGTAAGAAGAGAGGTATCTGTTCATATAAGCGAAGTGGTGTAGGGTACATGGTAGTGAGCAGTTGCACAGGGAATTAGTTGTGAGTAGTACGAGTGTGCATCATGGACTATGATAGTTTCATGCGCCTAGGCAAGGATGCTGGGTACACAGGAAAAGAATTGTTGGATTATGCCAAGGCAGAATCCCAATCAAAAGAAAACCAGGATGCCTTAAGAGATCTACGTGCCGAGGAACGAGAACTCAAGAAGGCAGAATTAGAATTACAAGAAAAGAGGATAAAAGAAGATAGAGAATTTCAAGAAAAGAAGTTGGAACAAGAATTTCAAGAAAAAAGATGAGAGAGGAGAGAGAGCTAGAATTAGAGAAGGAGAGAATGAGGATTGATAAGGAAATTCAATTGAAGAAATTAGAAGTGGGTGCGAGTGGTCAGAACTCAACTCATGGGGGTCTCATCGTCCTTGTAGGGTGCGTCTGCCGAATTTTAATGATACAATCGACAGTTTAGATTGTTTCATTCGAGGCCGAATGCGTGGCCTGGAAAGCTGACAGAGATCAGTGGCCACCTCTTTTATCCACACTGCTAGTGGGGCCTGCGATGGAGACTTTCTATAGCCTCCCGCTAGAAGAAAGGGCTTATTACGACAAAGTAAAGGAAAGGTTGCTCCGAAAGTTCCGTCTGACGGCTGACGGGTACCGGACGCGTTTTAGAAACGCGATGCCAAGTGCAGACCAAGACTTAGAGGACTTTATCTCGAAGATTAAACTTCTGCTTAATAGTTGGATCGAGATAGAGGGGATAAATAAGGACTACGATGGCTTGCTACACTTGATGCTACGGGACAAAGTGCTGTCCTCATGTTCAACTGAGTTGGTAGCGTTTTTCCAAGAGCGCCCACCAAAAGACGTTGATTCAATGGCCCAATTAGGGCACTCTTATGTCCTTGCCCATACGGGCAAACCCATCCAGAGGTTGGATCTGTCAGACGACTTAATTGCTTGGGTCGGCAAAGTTAGGCGCCAACCATGGCGAAATCAGTCAGGCGGTGCAGACAAGTGCCAAGCGCAAAATGACGATAGATCCTCCAGTCCCTATCAACCACGCAGATGCAATTACGGTAACTTCCGATCTCACCGGAATGGTCGGGCTAACTGGCCCAACCGACAATTTAAAAGTGATAACGACAGAGGAGAGTGCCAAACGCGAAAGCAGGTACGCTTCGAGGAGTCGCGGGGCGAGAATCGGTTTTGGTACAAAACAAAACATCCAAACCAGAGGAGTGATTCCTCAGAGAGTCGATCGTCCGACTCCGATGCGTGATCGTCACCAGCTAAAAGCCCTAGCAGGAGTCCACGCAGTGAGTCAAAGAGGGAGCGCCTGTGTTCCAATTGTGGTGGCAATAATCATTGCGCTTACAGGTGTCCTACCCCAATCGAATACGCGAATTCCGCGTTTGTGTCGGACACAATCAACAGCGAGGACTGTGTGGGGTGTCATCCTCTGTTCCATGCGAACGAGAGGATAGTGCTACACTGCGGGCACGCGGCACCATGCCTTTCGGCAGGTCCATCAGACGGGCAAGGTAGCTCTCCACAAAGACATAGTGGAGAAGAAACCAGTCTCTGTAATGAGGGACACTGGGTGTACCACAATTGGGGTGCGTCGGTCGTGTATCGACGAGTCCTGCCTTACAGGCAAAACTGTAAAGTGTACTTCATTTGGGGGCAAAGTTGAGTCGTACCCCCAGGCGTGTATTAATGTGGACACCCCGTTCCTGTCGCGTAGAGTGAACGCGTTCGTCCTCGAGGACCCAATTGCCGATTTGATTGTCGGCAATGTACGGGGGGAGCAGAGGCTCCGCAACACCAGAGTTTCGAGGCGGATGACCAGGTGGTGGAGTTATTGCAACCTGGCAAGAAAGTTCATGGGAGATGGGTCTCACGGCAAGTGCCAAGTGACATGAATGGGAGCAGTAAATGCATATACGAGGATCCGATAGAAGGTGATCGCACAGTTTGGGTTCGCAATGTCCCCCTGAGTGCTAGTTGGCGCACACTCAGATGAGTGTTTAATGAGGTCGCGCCGGTTAGATTTGTGGAGGTATTGTCGTTGCGCGACAATGCCAAAATGGCACGAGTGACTTTCGCGAATAGGTCGGGTGCGCGTGATGTAGTCAGGTGGAAGCACATGTCGTTGCTCCATAACCACCTGCTGATAGTCCAGCAATAGCAAGGAACAGGAATCGGGCTCGTGTTCAGTAGGGCGTTTCGGTTAATGCGAACCGAACCTTAGAGTCTGACCCACGCAACCAGTACAATTCTGAGAAATATAAGTTGTTTTGTACAACTTTTAAAGTAGTGATTAGAACGGAGGAGGTGTTTACATGGTACGGTGGGTGGCAATGAATTGCAACCACAGTAGAAATGTTTTATAATCTTTAATGATCACGTTGATGCTACACTATGTCGTGCTTCATAAGTGATGTTTCATGGTGCCATAAAGGCAAGCTGCTCTATACTCGAATGTAATGTAGATCTAGACCATGATACAAATGACTATTGACGTTATGACATTGTATACTATTATGGGTGTCTATATCAGAGTATTTATTAATGTATTATGCATTGTGTTTGGGTGACCAGGGTAGGACAGTCGTTATTTTTCACGACTGCCAGAACCTTGGATAACATATTTCATACTGATGTTGTGTTTTGTGGATAGGTGGAGAAGGCGCGAACGACAATGGTGGTGGAGAACTATGGTATTCTCTGGGCAGATGAGGAGACGATAGGATGGCCTATGTGTTACGGTATTTTATTGAAGTCGTCTGCTATGGTTGGCAGTGCGCTATTTCTAGAGTCACAGCATTTAATATAATTTGATGTTAAGAATTCACGGACTATTGAACGCTATGTACACGATCGATTTATGACGTGTTAGCGTTGATAGGTCACTGGTGCCCACTGTGTTGGGGAACGAAATTTTTCCTTTCAAACAAAAAGTGACCGAAATCTCATTCATAGGACTAGAGCTGTTTACAATTACAAGACGCTCACGTGATTGCAAAAATATGACGCGACACGCATAACTACTGAAGGTCAAATGTACGTCATCATTCTTTGAGTACTGAAAGTCAAGGCGGCAACCGTTTACACAGCCTCTTCAACAAATGGAATGTATCAAGAAGAAACCCTTTGCCAAGCAATGGAAGAGAAAACTCATGACACTTGTCTATGCCGTTGGTGCATACTAGCATTGCCGTTGGTAAATAATCGAGCCCAAAAAGATAAGTTTTATTATAACCTTTGTCGGTTAACTGTGCATCTATGAGTCCATTTCGCCGTAATAGGCATGTCTTGGCAACTCGTTTTCAAATGTTGAATATTTTATTTATATATATTATGTTGTGTGGTACATATACGTGGGCGGTAGGTGGGGATCAAAACTGATTTCATGTCTTTTCGAATGACCGAATTAGTTTTGATTGTTCCGTAGGGCCGTTAAATAATCGCATTTGGCGAAGAACCTCATTGAAGATTATACCGATGATCTGTTCGTTCGTATTTGCTATTATTTGACCTTGCATGTTAGGTGTCCAGTACTGAGAATAACTGGTGTATTTTACTGTATTCAGTTTCATTTTATTCAGTTTCGTATTATTGTTTGTAATCTATCTTGTTAATCCCGACCTTGCTATCTTTATGTTCATTTATATAAATTGTAATACCGTTAGATGAGTCCTGTGACGTCATTAGTTTTTGCATTCGTATTTTTTTTCTGTCTTTTGACCTAGATTCAGTTCAATCTCGATTTGGTTCAATCCTTGACCTTTCAAGACTTCCGATTTTTATGCTTAGTTTTGTAAAATCATTTTATTTGTGAAAATGTCACTTTTTGTATCGTACCAATGTCTTGTAAAGCTTTAGTTAATCATTTGTATTGTTTTCATTAATCTCATAACCTAATGATATTGCTATAAATTGATTTTAATAATATGTTAAATTAATTTGATTAATTTTTATTACATTATATGATGACTTCGGTGATGTCATCATTTTGCAGTAGTAGTCCAAAACAATATTGAGGCATTTTATATATTATGACTAGGGCATAACAGCATAATATAAATTTATTAATAACTATAAAATTTATGGTCTGCCTTGAGTAGGACAGACATATCAGATATTAATTAGTACACTTTCCTAGTACTACAGTGTTTACTGGGCACATATAAATAACATAATTATGGAAGGATTATACCCATAATTATTGGAAGAGAATATTAGATGCATGATATAATTCAGCATCATAAATTTATAAGGGGATAATACATTGGTATAATGTAATGAGTGAACATTATTGATATAAATTATTTTGTTACAAAATATTTGTGGAACTTACAACTAATAATACAATAATATTATAGTTGTGGATATTGAGTTTTCATACATTGAGTAAGTACAAATAATTGCATAGATTATATTGTTGAGTACTATACTTTAGTGATTAAATACTTAAAAAATTAACGTCAAGATGCTTACCTTAGATCATTTTATTAAAACGGGAAAATAATTTAATAAAAAAGGAGAATCACTGCAAGAATATGCGGAGACTGAATTTGCTAAATATAAAGCAGAAGAAGTCGAACGTAAGGCCGAACTAAAGAAGGAACAAGAAGAACTTGAAAGAAAGGAAATTGAAAAGGACAACAAAAGAAAACAGGAAGAGGCAGAACGTGAGATGAAAGAAATTCAAAAAGAAAACAGAATAAGAGAAATGGAGGAAAATAAAAGGCAACAAGAAATTGAATTGGCACGTCTTAAATATGAAACTGCAAAATTACAGGCACAAAGTGCTACTACGAGCCAGAATGATAATTCTCAAAATGGATCTTCATCCAATCAAAACAAACCTTATTATAACTTTAAATTACCACATTTTAAGTTGAACTTCGACGACCTTTCATCATACCTGGCACGTTTTGAACAGGTATGCATAACAAATAACTTACCTAAACAATCATGGGCACTTAAACTAAATGAATTCCTGGATGGTGAACCATTAACTGCAGCTCAGAATATTGATCCAACAATAGCTGGTGATTATGACGCCATTAAATCATTATTATTACGGCGTTTCCATTTGGACGAAGAAGGGTGCAGATTACGTTTTAAGAGTATTTTCCCAGATTCCAATAAAGACTTTACAGGTTTTATTGCGAATGTACGCAATACTTTTAACAGATGGGTCGAATTGGCAGGTGTAAACAAATCATATGACAAACTAGTTGATTTCTTACTGAGGGATAAAGTGTTATCCTCTGTCAGCCCACCGTTCTTTGCGTATTTGCAAGAACGAAAACCATCTACGATTGATGATTTGGAAAAAATGGCAATAAATTATTGTACCGCCCATCCGAATGCGAGCATTTCTAACTCTTTAATAAGAGAACCTCTACCGGTGGCCTCCAGTATGTCATACCAGGGTTATGACAAACCAAGAACACGCAGCGTAGATAGAAGTCGCTTCAAAGGAAATTATAATGCTAATTTTCATAAGGGGCCAAATAATTATAACAATAAGAGTGATTTTAATAGAGGAAGATCACAGAATAGGAATCAGTCACCTCAGTTTAGATACAACAATAGTCAACAAAATGCAAATCCTAACCGGTCATACAATTCGAATACTAGTAATAGTTGGAATAACTATAATCAAGGCTTGAGACACAGAGATAACAGTCACTACAGGGGACAACGAAATAATTCCAATGATTATTCTCGTCATCGATCTCAGTCTCGTAGATCGTCTCATTATGATCACCATACAGGGGCAGCAGTTACTAATAATACAACCCCAGATGTTCCACAAAACGATAAAGTAATACAATCTTCTGCTACATGTTATGCTATGAATTATAACGTGGCAAATAGTTGCCCAGAATGTAATCTTGTATTTCAGAAGGCAAAGGAGACTGTATTAAATTGCGGACACATCCTCCCAGAAGTTGGTCTAGCGGCTAACGATGGAACAGGCTCTCTTATATTTGACAGAGGGATAGTAAATGGGTCTATCGTCTCTGTTTTGAGAGATTCCGGTTCCACAACAATTGGAGTTCGACAGTCATTGATCCATCCAAGTTGTGCGACAGGGGAATAGGTCAGGTGCATGACATTTGGTGGGACCGTAGAATGCTACCCTACTGCTATAATACATGTTAACACACCTTTTTTCACAGGTAATGTTAAGGTATGCATGTTGAAAAATCCTATTGCGGATCTTATGTTTGGTCGCATTCATGGCAGCAGAGATTGCACCCCAGAAGAGATTATGGATTGGGAAAGGAGGAATTTGCAATTTTATTACAATGCTAACGCCGTCATTGCAATGGCTACATTACGTGCCAAGAATCTTAATACATGTGGCACAGCTGTTTCTAATTTTAGTCTTGGTACTATTTTTGAAAAAGAGGAATATGATGAGACTCTCCATCAAAACAATAAAAAGCCTATTTTACGACATGCAGTCAGTACTAAGTGTGATACTAAGGTGTCTGCACACCCAGTGGTAGTTAGAAGATCATTCCGAGGGAGTTATACCTTTCCTCGGCAGAATACTACTGCCAATGCTGAAAATAAATGTTGGCGACAGGTTCAGATTATACCTGATCGTAATAAAACTGTTAACATTGTCAACAGTGTAACAGATTGTACTAAGAAGAGTAAGATGTTGAAACATATAGGTGGAGTTAAGAGTAATGGGAAGGGTGCATATTCTTGCACCGTGTTAGTGCGCAATCTGCCACACGACGTTACATGGCAGGCACTTAGTAATTTCTTTAATTACACGTCAGACGTTAGGTTTGTACGTCTGTTACCACCTACCATTAACAGGTATGGTGAAGCTCTGGTTACATTTCGTAACAACAGAGATGCTCGAAAGGTTATCGAGCTTGACAATGGTGTTTATTTTCACCACCGTTCTTTGAGATTGCAATTAATACCTGATTCTGCGTCACGCAGATAACAGGTTACATTAACACTGTTCGTCACATCTTTGATGACTCAGCATAGTCAGTCATCATCATTTTTTTCTTCTTTCCTAGTAATCTATTCGTACATTTATTAGGTAAGGTAGACTCTTCTATTAGGTGACACTTTTGTTATCTTGCCTACTATGTCACATTGCATTTCTGTCTTCATTTGTTTTATCATACTTACGATAGAAAATAACTTGGTTCATTATACTAATCTTTCAGTAATTCAGGAAGAAGAATTGTTTTTTTCTGAGGTACAGATGTCGTTACCTGTACCGATAGTACAACCTACTGAATCTTGGCGGGAAGTAACCATCTCTTCTTCGGTTACACCGCAACAGCATCAGAAGATTGTTGATCTTTTACAATAATTTCCAGATGTGCTGACAGACGTACCTGGTCGCACATCAGCGATCTCTCACGACATTATTCTTAATGATGATACACCAATCCGTGTACATCCCTATTCTGTCCCACTACATTTTCTTAGTAAAACAACTCAAGAACTTGAGCAGATGTTGTCTCTAGGTATTATTGAGCCTAGTAACTCTCCATTTTCTTCACTATTAGTCATTGTCCGAAAGAAGGACAACAACATTCGTCTATGCGTTGACTATAGGAAATTAAATGCACAAACCGTAGTTGATAGCGAACTACACCCACTTCTCGACGATTTACTTCCTCGACTATCCAACGCAACAATGTTCACTAAGATAGACTTAACTAAAGGTTACTGGCAGATACCATTAACCGAAAAAGCTAAATATTACACAGCGTTTTCCACTCCACAAGGTCGTTACCAGTGGAATGTGATGCCTTTTGGGCTTGTGAACGCTCCAGCTACCTTTATTCGTATGATGCGAAATATTTTATCAGGTAGACCAGACATTATTACATACATTGACGACATATGCTTATTTAGTTCGTCATTTGAGGAACATTTTTCGGGACTTAGATGTGTTTTAGAAATACTAAAGGATAATCACTTAACCGCTAAACCTACGAAAATACAAATTGCGTTTCAGGAGATAACCTTCCTGGGACATATTATTGGAGCGGGACGTATTCAAACGGTTCGTAGTACGGTTTCAAAAATCTTAAACTTATCAGTTCCTCAAACGAAGAAGCAGGTTAGGAGCTCATTAGGGTTAGTCCAATACTACAGCAGATTTGTACCTAATTTGTCATCCATCACGTCTGTCTTGTCATCATTGTTAAAAAAAGACATGCCGTTGAAGGTGACATGGACTGACGAATGCGACAAAACGTTTCACAAAATATTAAATATATTTTTAAATCCACCTATTTTGAGACTACCTGATGCTTCTAAAAAGTTTATCCTTCGTACAGATGCTAGTAATTACGGGATCGGCGCTTGTCTGCTCCAATGTCACGACGATATACTACATCCGACTCTTTATATCTCACGCAAACTCAAGACGTCAGAAACCAAATATTCGACTGTGGATAAAGAGTTATTGGCTGTTGTATGGGCAATCAATAAGCTTGAGAAGTTTCTAATGGGTGCTCCCTTCGTGATCCAAACAGATCAGAAGGCGGTGGCATCGTTACGTCGCTCGAATCACAAAAGCCCGAAACTTACGAGGTTTGCTATTCTCCTACAACCCTTCGAATTCACCATTGAATACATATCGGGTACAGAAAACATCGTGGCCGACGTTCTCTCAAGAAATCCTTCGGAAGACGATTCATGAATGCTGATAGTCTTCAAATAAATTGACAAAAGTAATCATACCAAGAGACAGAATCCAATCAACGAATTATCGGCCTATGAATGAAACGTCAACGATTATTCAGATAAACAAACAATAGAGACGTTCGTCAAACTAAATTAATGAAAGCAAGAGACATATTGTTCGTATTTACGCGTAGACTTTGGCTTGTGTCCATTCTTACTACAACTGGTTGCAAGATAGTCAGATAGAATATCTGAAGTCAAGTTGGACAAATTTCGTTATGTGACATGACCAATTGAACGTTATGAATGGTACATTCAGTCAGGATCGGAACATTTGAACAGTTTTTTTAAATGGAACTTTTCGTAAATTCTCAAGGGAAAATAACGACGTCTGGATCTTCATATCCAAGATTACTTAGTTTCTTCTTATTGATTGAATTAATAAAGAAATAAAATTAAATTGAAATGTGAGAAAAAAATAAGAAAAGGAAATATGAAAAAAAAGTAAGAAAGAAAACAAATGAATCTCACACAATTCTTAAATAAGATTCTCATATGTAATTATGAGTGTGATAATTATATAATATATTATTATTTAGTTAATTAAGTTAAGTAGTTAGTAATTACTCTACACACATATTTAATTTTAAGCACACCACTAATTGATTTTATACTTTATTTTTTTTTCTTGCACTTTAATTGTTTTTACTTCTCATTTTGTCTTTTTCTTATGACATCTTCTTTCATTTTCGTTAATTAGATTTTCAATAATTTGATTCCTTACACACATACTATGATTAATTAGTTTAATTTTAATTAGGTATAATAATTTCATGACGCCACACTTTCTTACTTAGTTAACACACACGTTAATTAATTAGTTAATTATTTAATGACAGTTGACAATCCTTTGGGTAATTTAATTTACATGTATAGCATGACTGTTAAAATATTACATGACTGAGATATTATCGACATGACCACGACATTGTTCTAGACAGAACATCATAGGCCATAGGTCGGGTTTTTGTTAAATTTTTCATATGTTTGAGTAAGATAGTTCAAAAAAAATCTATCTAATAGATTTTTTTCCCTCGGCGGGCAGGGAATTGTTACGGTATTTTATTGAAGTCGTCTGCTATGGTTGGCAGTGCGCTATTTCTAGAGTCACAGCATTTAATATAATTTGATGTTAAGAATTCACGGACTATTGAACGCTATGTACACGATCGATTTATGACGTGTTAGCGTTGATAAGTCACGCACCATGACTTAGATACGAGACCCTTTTTACGTTGACCGCCAAGCTGTGAAGACGCGTCCTATATCCGTCCAGTGTTGGGCATTGTATTGCCGCATATATGTATATTTTCTTCGAAGAAAGGACTCAGGGTCAGTCCAAAGTTATGTGAATCAAATAATATAATAAGGTTAGTATATAACCAACTTCAAGGAAAGATTATTAACCAGTCCATAATAATATATTCGTCAGACTCATACGCTCACTGTCGGCTGTTGGAATCCCCAACCGCGCGTGCGTATAGCTATGCTGTTCTGTCTATACTAATTCATTTTACTGGGCACGGACTGAGAATATTATATGGATTCATATGTACTCAATTGCAGATGTATGCTTATAATGAATAATACTTGTGATGTGTTATCGTCAAAAATGTCGGACTTGTGGACTCGAATACTTGGACTTATCAAGTCAATATTATTCCATTGTTCACCAGTTCTAACCAGTACCCAGCCTTCGCGTAATAGACAATAGAAGCACGACGAGTCAAAGAATGAATGAGAATCAAGGAATTAATAGACAAGGCCAGACTTTGCAATAACATTTAATAATTACAAGTTGGACGTTGACATATAAAGGACAATGATAATGCAACCATTAACAAATGGATCCTGCAACAACGGACTAACTTCCTGTAACAATATGTTCGTCCATACTCCGAACGGGGTCGGGCGAAGCTCCTCCGGTGGAAGAAAACTACGTTTTCTTTCTTACGAGGGGGGGGGGGGGGGGGGTGCATGTCACGACGCTATTTCGCAGTGACGAAAAATCATGTTGGCGACATTGTTAACACGGAATTTTGGCAACATTGGAATAACTATCCGCAAGTCATGTGATGAGCAGAAGCGGGAATTTTTAGGCGCCAAGAGAGGATTAGTCTTCTAGCCGCGTCTGAGTGAGGGCGTACTTATTTTTCCCTTGCCAGCATTTTGCTGAGAAGTGTGTCATGAGAGGTGGATTCTAAGTTTTTGCCTTAGTGCGGATTAAGTGGACCTTATTGTGTAATTCTAGGTGTTGTGTGTTATCTAGTGGCATTTCCTATCTACCGCAGATTATCAGTTGTCTATGAGTATTTGCATTGTCATAGCTGGTGGCCGCTATGGTGAGCGATTATCAGCGAATTGCGTGTACAAGGCCGTCATAGTGTGTTGTATGAGACTATTAGTTAATTTATTGAGGCAAGTTTTCTCTGGCATTGATATATGTATTTCATATGTTTGTTAGCCGTGTGTGGCGGTATTGAGTGCATTTATTTCATTAAGGGAAATTCCTGTTAAAGATGTTGATTTCTTATGTCAGCCATTATGTTGTGGTCGTACTCCTAATGGAGCGAGCCTATAACCAGTAATATTGTATTGTGATAAAACCACAATATAGTTTGGTTTTGACACACACACACACATATATATATATGTCAGGAACACTTACCATGGATAACACTCTACTGTGTGTTGCACCACTGCAGCGTGGATTTATACTAACAATTATAAGCTCGCTCCTCTAGGAGTATGACCACACAACAATGGCTGACATAAGTAATCAACATCTTCTACAGGTACTTCCCTTTAATACTCTGAACAATACAAAAGGCCTCACACAGCCAATAACATATCAAATACAATAACGAAATGCCAATGTAACTTGCCTTAACAGCTTGATCCATCAGTATCATACACGACAGTACGTCTTACACTGAAAAACACTGCAATGACTATCGCTCACCTTGAGCGGCAAAACTGACAATGGTACACTCTACTCATTGACAACTTATAAATCTACGGCCTGAAAGTTATACAATCTAGACACTACACTCTACTAGTATAACCACATAACAATCTACCACGACCAAATATGGCAAGCTCTCAAAACACATAGCCCATAACATGAACTTCACAGCTACTTGCTGGCAAAGTGGAAAAATATCCGTCCTTCCTGGACAAAAGGCTAGAGTTCCACTGAATACCATGGCGCCTGATTTCCCGGCTTCCGGTAGTCACCTGACTCGCCGGTTGTGCTATACCCGGCGTTGCCCGGCTAACATTTCGTTCAAAAGATGCACTGCGAAATAGCGCCATTACATCCACCCCCGCCCCTTCCCCCTTAGAAAGAAAACGTAGTTTTCTTCCATCGGAGGAAGCTTCGCCCGACCCCCTTTGGAGTTTGGATGACCATATGCCAATAACTGCATCTCCTCATCAGAACCGAGAGAATGCCATAGTTCTTTTCTACCATTGTCGTTACTGCATTCTCCACTCAACCAAAAACCCAGCATGAGTATGAAGTAAGTTACCCACGGATCGTGTAGTCATGAAAAATGACAACGACTGTCCACTCCTGGTTTATCACAACACAGAGCGCTGTACACTAATAGTAAGTCTTACATAGGCATACATTACCAAATAATCAATAACTAGCACAAACAGTCATTCGTCACAAAATTCAAGCATATAGTAAATTCAACTCTATAGTTAATTGCCTTTATGGCGCCATAATCCATAAATCTCCAAGCATAACATAGTATAGCATAAACATGATCTTTAAAGTTTACAAAACATCTCTAACGTGGTTGCAATTAATTGCTACCCACTATCACATTAAACACCTCCTCAGTCCTCCTCACTACATTCCCAAAGCTGTACAGAACAACCTATATTTTATCAGAATAGTACTTGTAGCGTTGGTCAGACTATGCGGTTTGGTTCACGTTAACCGAAACACCCTACTGAACGCGAAACCCGATACCTATCCCTTGCTATTGCTGAACTATCAGCTGGTGGTTATGGAGCAACTATATGTGTTTCCACTTGACTGTATCACGCGGGGGCCCCCCACCTATTCGCGAAAGTCAGTCGTGCAACTTTGGTATTGTCCCGCAATGACAATACCTCAACGAACGTCACTGGCGCGACTTCATTAAACACTCGAATGAGTGTTCGCCAGCTAGCCTTCGGGGGGATATTGCGGACTCATACATTGCGGTCACCAGATATCAGACCCTCGGATATACCTCTACTGTTCCGTTTCATGTCACTTGGCATTGAACTGTGAGTATTAATGGATGCCTGCCGCGAACCCCGTCTCAGATGTACTTCCTTGACCACCTGATCGTCCGCCTCGGGACTTTGGTGTTGCTGAGCCTCTGCTCCAGTCACTCCCATGGCGTTATGCACTGCCCGTACATTGCCGACTATCAAATCGGCGATTGGGTCCTCGAGGACAAACGCGTTCACTCTACCTGTTATGGGTGTCCACATTAATACACGCCTGGGGGTAAGACTCAACTTTGCCGCCAAACGTGGTGCACTTTACAATTTAGCCTGTAAGGCAGGACTCGTCGATACACGAACGACGCACCCCAACTGTGGTACACCAGTGTCCCTTAACACCGAGACTGGTTTCTTCTCCACCACCCCTTTGTGGAGAGCCACCTTGCCAGTCTCATGGACCGCCGACAGACATGGTACCGCATGCCCACAGTGTAGTACTATACTCTCGTTCGCATGGAACAGAGGACGACACCCCACACAGTCCTCGCTATTGACTGTGTCCGCCACAAACGCGGAATTCGCGTGTTCGATTGGGGTAGTGCACACGTCAGCATAATGCCCCTTCCATTACAATTCGAACATCTACGTTCCCTTTTTCACTCATTGCGTGGACTATTGCTGGGGCTTTTAGCTGATGAAGACCGCGCATCGGAGTCGGAAGATCGACTCTCTGAGGAACCACTCCTCTGCTTGGAATGTTTTGTTTTATACCAAAACCGATCTTCATCACGCAACTTCTCAAAGTGTACCTGCTTTCGCGTTTGGCGCTCCCCTCCATTGCTATCACTTTTCCATTTTCGGTTGTGCCAGTTCGACCGACCATTCCGATGGGATCGGAAATCACCGTCATTCCCTCTGCGTGGTTGATAGGGACTGTAGGGGCTATCGTGATTCTGCTCTTGGCACCTGTATGCACCGCCTGACTGATTTTGCCATGGTTGTAGCTGAACTTTGCCCACGCCTGCAACTAAGGCGTATGACAGGCTAGAAGGATGGATGGGTGTGCCCTGATGAGCAAAGACATAATGGTGGCTCAATTGCGACATGGAATCAATGTCCTTAGGTTGTCGATCCTGAAAAAACGCTATCAACTCAGTGGAACACGACGAAAACACTTTGTCCCGTAGCATTAGGTCAACCAGGCCATTATAGTCCTTTGTGATCCCTTCCAGCTCAATCCATCTATTCAGCAGAAGCTTGATCTTCGAGATGAAGTCATCGAAGTCCTGATCTGCACTTGGCATAGTGTTTCTAAACCGCGTCCGGTACCCGTCAGCCATCAGACGGAACTTCCGAAGCAACCGTTCCTTCACCTTGTCGTAATCCGCCCTTTCTTCTAGCGGGAGGCTATAGAAAGTCTCCATCGCAGGCCCCACTAGCAGTGGGGATAACATAGATGGCCACAGATCTCTGTCAGCATCCAGGCCACGCATTCAGCCTCAAACCTCTCAAGGAAAAAATCTAAACTGTCGATTTTGTCGTTAAAATTTGGCAGACGCAGCCTAAAGGGACGACGCGATTCCTTCGGAGTCGAGTTCTGACCACTCGCACCCATTTCTAACCTCTTCAATTGTATTTCCTAATTAATCTCTTTCTCTTCCAGAGCTATTCTCATTCTCCCCTTCTCTAATTCTCTCTCTTCTTTCATCTTCTTTTCTTGTAATTCGAATTCTCTCTGTTTCCACTCGTTATCTTCTTTCATCTTCTTTTCTTGCAATTCTCTATATTCTTTCATCTTCCTTTCTTGTACTTCGAACTCTCTTCTTTTGAGCTCTAACTCCTCAGCGAGAGCATCTCTTTCCTGCTTCTGTTTCTCAATCTTTTTCTTATCCAAAGCTTTTTGATTTTCATCTGAATGGTATTTGGCTTCAGCAAAATCCATCAGTTCTTTCTGGGTGTGCCCACATTCTTTGCCTATCCGAATGAAACCCTCTAGGTCCATGATGTGCACTCAGAATACTCACTATTATCTTTTGCTATAGATTCTTACTATGCAACTACTCAATCGGATGTACTATAAACACCTCACTTATATCAACAGATAACTCTCTGCTTACAAAGTATGCAGTAATGACATATAAATAGCCGTAACACTTCTCAAAGTACAAACCTACGCATGTAAATATAATCCGCTTCACCACTCAATGTATATATATATATATAATCCACTTCATTCCTCAATTACCCTTTTGGCTACTGTCTCCCTACTCTCTAGGTTTTGGTCCTTCCGACCCCTTAGTCTCTGTGATACAACTGAAAAGACCCTTACTATAGTATTTCCTTTGCTGATAATACCTCTTGGTGCTATACCACCTCACCACTGTAAGGTTGTGACACCGCCACAAAATTGAAAAATAAGTCAGCTTCTACACTATAGTATCTCACTAGCACCCATCCTGATGCTGTACTCTGACCGTATTTTAATTCTTCATATTCTACCTAATACCAAAAGTTTACAATTGGCAAAAATGAACACTCCACAGATGAAAAGACACACACCAAACGCTATGATAAATACCAGTCACGAGGAATAAGATGACAGACAAGATCAGAGCAGGGATAGACTGATATATACAATGTGTGACTGACAACGGACGAAAACAAGGGATACCCGTTAACGTATTTACAAGATAGCAAGAAGGAACGAGAGATCACATAACTTAAACACAACAATAGAATTACTTAATGTACAAGACAGCGTCAATATAAACTCCACAGTACGCCTAACAAATTCTGAACTCGGAATGTTAAGTAGGGCAGTCGCAGGAAACCCTTCTGCCTGACTCCACCACTAAACATACACAGCCACACCCTAGAAGAAATCAGTCTAATCCAATCTTTTCCCACAAGTAAGAAAAGGAAGAATTAAACTCGCCACCCGTCCACCCTTGAACACACGAATATAATATTAAACACAGCAGACTAAACAACATCTACAATTAACAATGAAGTGTTGAGAGCTATCTCCTTCACTAGCCACTAACTAAATCACACCAATGAAAATAAACTAAATAACATATAAGCAATAATAACGCTATAATTTATTAATAGATTTACTATGTATATAATAATAAAGACCCCAATTAATAGGAACTTAGAGTGAAAGATCCCACCTAACTAACTAACACCATATAAAGACACTGACTAAGTTTCTACGAAGAAAGCCAGGAAAAAGAACAAAACACAAGGAAAGAAAAACAACAACAAAACAATAAGGCAACCTCAAGAAACAGACATGGAAACAGAATAAAGCTTATTGGTTTATGCTACCCTAACACGACCCCAACAGAACTGTCCAACTAATCTAAAAGATACGACTGTACTAAAAATTGTACCTGATAGATAAACGGAAAAGAAAATTGTGAAGGAAGAAAACAGAATTTAGAACAAAATAAAAAAAAACTAAAAAAATAAATACAACAGATCATACACAGATATTCAAAAAATAACTTAACTGATGATCCAGCGATGCTCCTCCACGTAGTTCCTCAGACACCGATGATGATAGATGAAACAGCACGAACTAGACTTCACAGACTTGAAGACATCAAAGCGAAAATAATGTTCCACACGGTGTTCTCTCAGCACAGTCCACAGCAAGAATAACGACCGTATATCCAATAATGTCCAGATAGAAAGACTTCTTCACAATTCTATGTGCCAGATACTAACACTTATGTCCTTTGGCATGGTGATGCGTATACAAGCAAAGTTCACTTCACTACGACACTTCAGGGACCCAGCAGTCTTCAGCAAAGTGTATTCCAAGACCACTCAGATCAGCAGGCTTCGGTACCCGACATCCCTTCAAGATGTACTAGGGCCACGAAAGAGGCATGGATAGGCTCCCACTGGGACGGCACATCGGTATTGCGTGAAAACGACAGATCTTGGCGGGAATCCCGGAAGGTAATGTTCACAGGCAGGCAGAGCAGCACGGGCGACGACATCACCGCAGACCGGCCACATGAACAACGATGGTTGCGTTATTCTAGACCATAATTCAAATAAGAGGAGTTACACAAATCCTGAGATACCACCGTCACTATTGATACTCCTAATATCCACCAATCTTGGAGATCTATATTCCTCTGCCAACACACACAGTTAGGCACTCGAGCCCAAATATTACCAACCAATATTGACGAACTCTTTTCTCCTGACGACACCACAGTCAGTCACTCGGGCCCAACTATTACCAACCAATATTGACGAACTCTTCCCTCCTGACGACACCACAGTCAGTCACTCGGGCCGAACTATTACCGACAAATATTGTCAACCTATTCTACTCTACATCTTTTATGAACCACCTGCCGACACCTGTCACACTAACCACCGCTGCTTCGACTGGATCACCACCTTCCTAGCACTACGCTACAAAGTGCACCTTGTAATATCTCAAACTGTAATCCCAGACGCCAGCTGCAACTTTTCTCTACACCAGTGACACTTCTTCTAACAATAACACTGACAAACAACATTTTTCTTTCTTATATAAGAATAAGTGTTCTTAGGTCAGTTTCTTGCGCTGATTTCAAATCTGAAATCCGTTTATCTCTATCACGTCGGGTTCTTAAGATATTTGTGAATAAATATATTTTTGGGAAACCGTTATTTGCTCCGTTTCATTTTTACTATATAACTTATTAAAAATTAATAAAAAGCAACATAATTCTACTTTTTATACTGCTAAAAGATGCATGACATATGTTACGCGATTTTTCAAATAGTTACTGTGTTTTGAAATAATTCTGAGCAAAATATGGCTTCTAGAAGTTGTAGAAATTCGGCTGATCTGTTCTGTTACGTGTGCGGATATTTTACCGATGGTGTTGACCAGAAAAAACTTTACACCATTACTAAAGAAAGCATATGAACTTTATTTCGATTCGAAAGTTGATGATGCAAATAAATCTTGGAAGCCAAATGCAGTTTGTTTGATACATTGGCAGGTTGGTTACGAAAATCGCCGAAGCATAAGTCGATGCCTTTTGGAGTGCCAGTAATATGGCGTGAACATACAAATCACACTACTGATTGTTACTTCTGCTTAACAAATATCCATGGTTTCACTTTTAAAACTAGAAAGTCTGTGGTTTATTCAAATATTGAATTGGTTTCGAAACCAGTGCCTCATGATCCAATCACGTGTCCGATCCAAGTACCACCAGAACATAATCCGTTGGACGTGAATGAACCATCAGAAAGTGATAGTTTACCTGCTTTAGAAACTAATTCTGACTCAGATTACATACCGGTGAATGATGGTGTTTACTTAATTAACCATTCAGGACTTTCAGATCTAATACGTGATCTCGCTCTTACCAAAGGACATGCGGAATTACTCGGTTCGCGACTCAAAGAATGGAATCTTTTAGCGCCCAATACTCCGATATCTAAATTTCGTCATAGACACAGAGAACTTGTTCAATACTTTGAGATGGATGATGACATTTGCTATTGCAAAGATGTAAACGGTCATGAGCACATAGTCAACGAATGGCGATTTTTCATCGATTCTTCCAAGACTAGTCTAAAAGCCGTGTTATTGCATAACAGAAATTTATTTTCATCAATTCCAGTCGCCTACTCTGTTCATATGAAAGAAACTTATGACAATATGTCTATACGTTTGGAAAAAATAAAGTACAATGACTACCAATGGCGGATTTGTGGAGACCTAAGGTCATTGCAATTCTCACGGGCATGCAGACTGGGTATACTAAATTTTGTTGCTTCCGATGTGCATGGGACAGCCGCAACAGACAGGAACATTATGCAAGAAAGGTGTGGCCTATCCGGGATCGTATGCAGCTCCGGCATAAAAATGTAATACACGAGCCATTAGTTAACAAAGACAGCTTCATTTTACCACTGTTACATATAAAGTTGGGGCTCATGAAGAATTTTGTAAAAGCGTTAGATAAAACGAGCAAAGCTTTCACTTATCTTCGAGAAAAGTTTCCGCAAGTTAGCGATGCAAAGATAAAGGAAGGTATCTTTGTAGGACCTCAGATTAGGAAAGTTATTGCAGACAAACAATTCGAGAACTTGTTACATGGTAGTGAACTTCGCGCATGGATGGCATTCAAATCGATCGTCGATAACTTTCTGGGAAATCACAAATCTGTTGACTATGTTGCATATTGTTAAGCAGTGCATAGATGCATACAGAATTATGGGCTTTATCATGTCCCTCAAAATCCATTTGCTCGATTCGCATCTTGACTTTTTCCCTGACAACCTTGGCGAAGTCAGCGATGAACATGGAGAACGATTCCATCAAGATATCGCCGTAATGGAGTCACGTTATCAAGGACGGTGGAGTGTGACCATGCTTGCCGATTATTGTTAGATGCTTCATCGCGATGTACCACATGCCATTCACCGACGAAAGTCGACTGCAAAGAAATTCAAGCCTACATAACTGTTATACTTCTTGTACGAATGATGTTGTAATACTGTATGCGTTGTTAAAAAACTTCAATTGCGTATTTCTAGAGATCCCGACCTGATAGAGAAAAACGGTTTGCAGATTTAAAAACAGCGCATTAAAATTGACCAGAAAAACATAGAAATGTTAGAGAAAGAAAAAAAAAAGTTTTTTTTTGTTAGTCAGTGTAATTGACCACCCTAGCACAACATTAACTTTCAAAAACAGCGTCGAACGCACTAACCGAAAAATATCTGTACTGACAACATCAACCTTTCACTGTGCACTATTTCCAATCTAGGTCAAATGTCACTAGCGGGTCACCACCTGACCAGAACAATTCACTGCCTACTGACTGCCCAAACACACACACTGCCGTGAACACTGTAAAACGTGAAGGCGTGAACACAACTACTGCTATAACTTCTCATATGTGTGCATAACAACTTCTAGCATTTATAATGAAAATATAGGCCCTACGGCCTTTAAAGAATCGGACAAGAGCTCCCCAGTTGTCAGGAACACTTACCATGGATAACACTCTACTGTGTTGCACCACTGCAGCGTGGATTTATACTAATAATTATAAGCTCGCTCCTCTAGGAGTATGACCACACAACAATGGCTGACATAAGTAATCAACACCTTCTACAGGTACTTCCCTTTAATACTCTGCACAATACAAAAGGCCTCATACGGCCAATAACATATCATAATACAATAATGAAATGCCAATATAACTTGCCTTAACCGCTTGATCTATGAGTATCATACACGACAGTACGTCTTACATTGAAAAACACTGCAATGACTATCGCTCACCTTGAGCGGCAAAACCGTGACAATGGTACACTCTACTCATTGACAACTTATACGTAAATCTACGGCCTGAAAGTTATACAATCCAGACACTACACTGTACTAGAATAACCACATAACAATCCACCACGACCGAATATGGCAAGCTCTCAAAACACATAGTCCATAACATGAACTTCACAGCTACTTGCTGGTAAAGGGGAAAAATATCCGTCCTTCCTGGACAAAAGGCTAGAGTCCCACTGAATACCTTGGCGCCTGATTTCCCGGCTTCCGGTAGTCACCTGACTCGCCGGTTTTGCTATACCCGGCATTGCCCGGCTAACTTTTCGTACAAAAGATGCACTGCGAAATAGCGCCGTGACTATATATATATATATATGTTGTTGTTCGTCCATCACGAGTGATGAAGACCACTCTGTTCATCCAATTATTAGGATTGTTGGATAGTCTATTAGAACGAAGATGACTGATGAGCCCGTCAGGCCTGGAAGGATCTCGGACAGTGTGGGCAGGGAATGTTTGCATCACAAGAAGGTTTTATTTCACGGTCCTTTCTAGCTTGTCTCCGCTGTTCCGCTGCTGCTCTTCAGGAAGATTCACATGCCGCTGCACCTTTACGAAGAGATGAGCGCCAGGCAGTTCGGTCTTGCGCAGCAGCTTCCCATGTGTCAGGTTTTATGTCAAAGGTTTTTAATGAAGCCTTAAGCGTATCTTTGAAGCGCTTTTTTAGGCCACCATGGGAGCGTCTACCCTTCTGCATCTCACCATAAAAGAGTATCTTTGGCAGTCGATGGTCTGGCATGCGGACTACATGACCTGCCCAGCGAATCTGTGACTGCATTATAATAGTATCGATGCTAGGGATACAAGCTCTGTCAAGAACGGCGGTATCCGGGATCTTGTCTTGCCATTTGATGTTCATTACCTTTCTGAGACAGACTGTGTGGAAGTGGTTGAGCTTCTTTACGTGGCGCCTGTATTCAGTCCATGTTTCACATGCATAAAGCAGCACTGGAAGCACCGCAGCTCTGTACACCTTCAGCTTTGTCTGTAGACTAATGCCACTTCGATGCCAAACGTTGGTGTTTAGTCTGCCAAATGTGCTGCTAGCTTTGGAGATCCTGGTGTTCACCTCATCATCAATGACGATGTTCTGGAAAAGTGTGCTACCAAGGTATGTGAATCTGTTCACAACATTCAGTTTCTCACCATTTACCTTGATGATTGGCTCCGTATACATTGTGCCAGGAGCTGGTTGGTACATGATTTCTGTTTTCCCCGTGTTGATGGTAAGCCCAAAGTTGGAACAGGCTTCGGAGACTCTATCCATGCTATGCTGCAGATCAGCCTCTGAGCCAGCACTGAGGGCACAATCGTCAGCAAACAGAAGATCCCTGATGGTGTGTGATTTGACCTTGGTTTTTGCTTGAAGCCTCCTAAGGTTAAACAATTTTCCATCAATACGATATCTGATGTCGATTCCTGTGTCCCCATCTCTGAAAGCATCAGTCAGCATAGCAGAAAACATGATACTGAAAAGAGTCGGTGCAAGTACACACCCTTGTGTAACTCCATTTGAGACTGGGAAAGGCTCCGATAGCTCACCGTTTTCCTGAACTCTAGCCTTCATTCCATCATGCAGTTGCTGCACTATTGAGATAAATTTCTTTGGGCAGCTGTATTTTGCCATGATCTTCCATAGACCCTCTCTACTAACCGTGTCAAACGCTTTTGTCAAGTCAATGAAAGCTGTGTACAGGTCACAGTGCTGTTCTTGAAGCTGTCTTGCAGCGAACACCATATCGGTGGTTCCACTTTCTTTCCGGAATCCACACTGACTTTCAGGTAGAAGACCTTTGTCAAGATGAGCCGTAAGGCGATTAAGAAGGATTCTGGCGAATATCTTCCCAGCGATTGATAGTAGGGAGATGCCTCGATGATTGTTACAGTCTTGGCGATTACCTTTACGTTTATAAAGATGTATAATTGATGCATACTTGAGATTGTGTGGGATGGTTTCACTCTGCCACATTTGCTGGAAGATCATGTGAAGTTTCTCTATCAGAACTGTACCGCCATCTTTATAGACCTCAACAGGAATTGAATCGGAGCCGGGGGCCTTTCCACTAGAAAGTTGACGAATTGCTTTTTGAGTCTCCTCCAGAGTCGGTATATCATCTAGTGCTTCATTTACAGGAATTTGGGGCAGTCGGTTGATGGCTTCATCGTTAATAGATGATGGCTGGTTCAGAATATTATTAAAGTGTTCGACCCAGCGTTGGAGAATTTTTTCCTTGTCTATAATTAGTGTTTTTCCATCTGCATTAAGGAGGGGAAATGATCCTGACGATGTAGGACCATAGATTGCTTTGAGTGCATGGTAAAAATTTTTCAAGTCATGGCTGTCAGCAAAGCCTTGGAGCTCATCTGCTTTATTACTCAGCCATGAATCCCGCATCTGGCGTAGTTTATGTTGGACGATTCTACGCATGTTGTTGAAAGCGTCTTTCTTGGATGTAAATTTTGGATCATTTAAATATGCTTTATGGAGATGGTGTTTCTCAGCCAACATCTTCTTTATATCATCTGAGTTCTCATCAAACCAGTCATTTTGTTTCTTGATGGAAGGACCCAGGACCTCTGTAGCAGTGTTGTAGATCTGCTCGCTTAGGGCTGTCCAATTTGTTTCCGCACTTTGGCCGTCAAACGAGATAGATTTGAGACGGTCTTCTAGGGTGTGAGTGAATGACTGTTTAATATTTGTCTTATTTAGTTTGGTGACATCCAGCCTTTTTTGAGTTTTCTTTCCCTGAGGGCGCCTGGCAGGTTGGATACGAATTTTAAGTTTAAACACAATGAGGCGATGATCAGTCCAGCATTCGGCACCACACATGGACTTGGTCACCCGGACATCTTGCCTGTCCTTCTTCCTAACAATTACATAGTCAATTAGGTGCCAATGCTTTGAGCGAGGGTGCATCCAGGAGGTCCTGTTGCGGATAGGAAGTCGAAAAATGGTGTTGGTGACAAGGAGGTCATGTTCTGCGCAAGTCTGGAGGAGAAGAAGTCCATTGCTGTTACAGGGACCCACGCCGTACTTTCCGATAGTGCCATTCCAGGAGATGTTATCTGAGCCTACTCTTGCATTAAAGTCACCAAGAATAATAAGCTTATCTGCTTTAGGAATTGATGCAATGACTGCATGTAGTTCTTCGTAAAACTTATCCTTGACGTCATCCTGGTTTGTCATAGTTGGTGCATACGCGCTAATGATGGTGGCATGTTTCCTTCCATAAAGCAGCGGGATCTTGACCGTCATGAGTCGGTCATTTATTCCCTTTGGGGGCCCCGCTAACTTGCCGACAATTGCAGTTTTAATTGCAAATCCAACCCCTGCTTCTCGTCTTTCTTCAGTTCCTCTTCCGCTTCAATAGAATGTATAACCTGCACCCTTTTCGCAAAGTTGGCCCTCGCCTGCAAGTCGAGTTTCACTCAGTGCTGCTATGTCAATGTTGTATCTGGCCAGTTCTCTCCCAATCAGGGCAGTTCGCCTCTCGGGTCTGTGCGTTAAAGTCTTTGTCAAGTAGAGTGCGCACATTCCATGCGCCTAGAATGAGGGGGAAAAATCTGTCCTTTCTTTTTCTTATGTGTCGCCCGCTGAAGTAGGGTACCCACCAACCGCGGTAAGCTGGTTAGGTAATGGTGGAGCAGGCAATGTTTAGGGCACCTTTTCTAGCCCCTTCCTCATGCCATGGAGGTGAGCAATGCTTTCCTAAAGAGGGCTGCTCAGTCACTCAGGGGGCTGTCGAATCCCACTGCTGCTCCGATCAGTGGAAGAGACCTTATGGCCTGAGCCGCCTATGTGTAGGTCTGCGACTACGACTGCCAGCGCACCCACGCCTGCCGCTTCGCCGCTCGCCCATCGCCACAGGACTTGTTGTGAGTGGATGGATGAGTGGATGAAAGAGTGACTTGCGAAGTGATTTGGTTTAAAGTGAGGAAGAGTTGCGCAATTCGTCGACCTCACTCTCTCGCCTGGGTCCATCTTAATCCTGTGGCAAGACAAGTCAAGACGACTGGAGATGGAGTCAGGTGCAGTGGATGACCATAGCTTTCTACGTGCCTCGCCATGCTCCTTACGCTCCACAGCGCATTGCTGGTAATCGCCGTCATGCCCGTTGAACCAACCAATATATATATATATATACAGTATATATATATTTACACGTACATACATACATACAGCAACACCTCGACTTTCGCCGCTTCGAGTTTCGTCGCTTCGCTTTTTCGTCGGTTTTCATTTATAACCACGTTTCCGAATTACTTCGCTTGCTTCCCTCCGTCGTCGCATTTCTGCCACATCGCGCGCCGTCTTGTTTCTTTAGTCGTTTAGTATTTGAATAGAAGTCGTTCGGTGTTCACTGTTTTTTAAAATTGTACGCATTGAATCTCTTATATTTGTGATTAAACATATTAATACTACTTATTGTTGTGATTAAAATAACCAAACTATTCATAGTATATTATTTTTGTGATTATACTGTAAACAGTTCAAAGTTATTTTTGTGATAACAGTATAATGACAGTGTTAATATCGTGATTATAAGAAACGTGTAGAGTATTCATACTGTATTTTTGTGTGTGATTAGGCCCTATATTACTTATTTTTGTGCTTTAATGTATTCATAATGGGTCCTAAATGTAGTGACAAAGTTAAAAGAACCCATACGGTTCTCAATTTGCAAGAAAAGCTTGGGCTAATCAAGCTTAATGAACAAGGCATCTCAAATGCTGAAATAGGCCGCAAGCTAGGTGTATCTCGCATACAGTTACTGCAATTGTAAAGAACAAAGCTAAAGTGTTAGATGAAATTAAAAACACTACTCCAGTGCATACCAAACTTATTAGAGAGAGGCACAATTTAACTGGTGAGATGGAGAAAGTGTTAAATGTGTGGATTGAAGACCAAGTCAGCCACAACATTCCTCTAAGCCAAGGTGTTACCCAGGCTAAAGATCTAAACTTTGTTTAATACAATGAAGGCTGAAAAAGGAGAGACATCAGCTGAAGGGACATCTGGAACTAGCAGGGGCTTGTTTAAAACATTTAAGAAAAGGTCAAATTTACATAATATAGCAGTGCAGCGAAAATCAGCTTGCGCAGATACCGCAACTGCAGAAGCCTTTCCAGTGAAACTCGAAAAAATTATAGAAGACGGTTGCTACTAAAGCAGCAGATCTTCAACGTGGATGAGACGGGTCTCTTTTGGAAGAAGATGCTATGCAGAACTTTTATTCCCAAAGAGGAAAAATCAATGCCTGGATTTAAAGCTGCCAAAGATAGGCTTACTCTGTTGCTAGGGGTTAATGCAGTTGGCGACTGCAAGCTAAAGCCTATGCTCATTTATCATCCTGAGAATCCTAGGGCCCTGAAAAATTATTTAAAGTCTTCCCTTCCAGTTTATTTTAAGTCCAATAAAAAAGCCTGGATGACTGGTGAATTATTTACAACTTGGTTCACCGATAATTTCAAGCCTGCGGTTGAGGATTATTGCAAACATCAGAATATTCCCTTTAAAATCCTACTGCTCTTGTATAATGCTCCAAGCCACCCAAAAATTGTGATTTAGGCTCACAAAGAAATTAAAGGCGTGTTTCTGCCTCCAAACACAACTTTTTTGATGCAGCCTATGGACCAAGGAGTAATTCATCATATTATTATTGTTAGTGTTAATCAGAATCGACGTCATTGCACGCCGGGCAAACCCATAGGTGCTCAATCTCCCTCAGCAAATGTCGAAGAGTATGAATTCTAATTGTTCCTTTTGCGCACTGGTTGTATACACTGCGGATGCGTCCTCTCATACGTCCATCCCAGCTGGTCTTACGTTTGATGCCGAATTCCAGCAATCTTAGCCTTGATGATTAATCGATTGCAGTGTCCTTTTCTAATAGACGAACATGAATCGCCCTCAGTATTTCTTCCCTATCCATGGCCAATGCACCTTTTATAGGTCTGTCATCCTAACATACTGGCAGCCACTGCATTCAATATAAGTGCGGAATTCACCCCTCGCAAATATATCTCTCTGGTCTGATCACCAGGCATCCAAGTTCATCCAGAAATTCACAGCGCGGGAAATCCACAACGCGCTTACAGTATCAATACATACAGGCTTTCTATCAAAGCTCATGATAGACTTCCAAACATTGGGACAGCAAGAGTTTTATAGCATAGACCTCCTTCTAGCGCGGAAAGCAAACAACGCGCATCCAAACAATAACAAATGAGTGTTACCGTAGAGTCTTACCGTACTCGTAGACCTCCTCCTGGCGCGGGAAAACGACGTGCGTATTAATAGATCCACTTCCAAGCGCGGGAAATGGAGGTGCAGCCATGGTCAGATTTTTGAACAATAATGTATAAATGACTTGTAGACACACATTTGGTCGAATACCATCACCATCCAAGATCTGCTTACAAGCAAGAGGACATGCACACCATCATAGCTGGCAGACGTTGGAGCTGGGTTGGCCATGTCCTCAGAAGAGACCCCGATGCCATCACAAGAACAGCTGTGCTGAAGGAAAGCGAAAGAGAGGCCGACCAAAAACAACTTGGCGGAGGACTGTGGAGGCTGAGATGCAAAGAATGAACCAGAGTTGGGGCACTGTACGAAGGATGGCCGCCGACCGAGCAAAGTGGAATCAATTTGTTGTTGCCCTACAAGACGCCACCAGGCGTAATGGCCACTGACTGCTTTGACAGTCGGCGGCTAAGGATCAAAGAAGAAGAAGAAGACACACATTGCGCGTGCAGCATGATAAACATAGCTTAGTAAATGAATGAAAGAAAGGGAAATATGGCATGTGTTGTAGTCACGATGCTTGTCTATGCTTGGAAACAAATATATGTCAACCTATCAAAACATAGAAGCTGGCTGGAAAACCGATCGATAACGCTAATACAGTTTATTATAGAGGATAAAACCGTACGAAGTGTAGGTTAGACTTAGTGACCGTATAAGTGTATGCAATGTCATAAATTGATGAAAATGGTCTCATTTTACCAAGGATAACTCCAATTCTATGACTGCCAAAGGCGAAATGGATGGAATAAGTACTTTTAGAGAAATGTGCTAGTAAATGTGTTAATATAACGAACGATGCTGTGTTTTTCCTGATAACAATTTGATATAAAATCATTATCAGAACCAATTACGGAAAACGACAGATGGAAAGAAAGCAAAACTTACGGAGAATGGAAGAATATAACTCAAAACCTCATGGATAGAAAAGGTGAGCTGCAAGAATCAGAGGTTTGGAATACCACTCACACAGTTTCATTCAAAAAGGCTAAAACCAGAGACTGAAACAGTCTCTCCGAGATGTAGGGTGCGAGCTTGTAAAAAGATACCGCGGAGATTTCAAACTACACATGTACATCATAAAGACAGAAGGACGGAGGCTAGAGAGAAGCTTGTCAAGGCTAAAACCTGTACCATCTGATGCCGGACAGCGCAATCTCAACCCAACCTAGTCGTTTCTGCAATTTATAATTATCCTAAGAGGGTATGTAGAATTAGTGTATATGTTTGTGACATTTATATAACTGTTTATTTCAGGAATTTAGTTGGTTGATATACATAGTTAGGATGTGACTGTACCATGCATAATATTTGTAATAATAATAATATTTGTATCAAATGGTATGATTGCGGAAGATGGAAACCGACAATATAACCAACAGTGACTCAGCACAGTCCTGCCAACAGTCCTTATCAGGATGAATATTTAGGTGTTCCACGCATTCGCAAGTGTTATATGGTTAGTTATTTACGTTTTTTGGCGGCCGTAATGTATTTGCAAGCTAAATAAAGACCATGTTTCGATTTTTGTCAGTGCTCTGGTGCCTATGCCGTCGAAAGAGTGAAGTATATATATAAATAAATAAATAAATAAATAAATAAATAAATATATATATATATATATATATATATATATATATATATATATATTTATATATATATATATATATATATATATATATATATATATATATATATATATATATATATATATATATATATATATATAAAATCGATGTACAAGAAAAGTAATATCAAGATGGCTGGTCCATCTCACTTGACCGCTGACAGAACCCGTGAGGTCCTCTTGGTCTGACTTACGTTTCTGGACTCGCCAGAAGCGTGCTTCTCTGGTATTTATCATCTAAGCTTCGGATCCTTTAGAATAGACCTACTGCGCACATGTCACTCTGCAGCCCTTTTACTGTTTGTTTAACCTTTACCCCTTTTTTGTATTTGTAGTACTTGACTGAAACGTCAAACTCAGTTACTTCCCTTAGGTCATTAAACTGCCGCCATAAAGAGAGTCGAAGATTATTGTGTCTAGCTGATTGCTTTGTTGGTCCAGCGTGAGAGTGAATTTTGTGTGTCAGTATTTTGTGTGGTCCCTGTAGTCATCCATCTTATCAGTTATTTCTTGTATGCAGTTTGCTGACTGTGTTTATTATTGTCAGTTTATGTTTACATTAATGTCCATAGAATAAACAGAAATTGTGAGATTACTTAAGTGTATTATAGGGGATGTAAACATTTATATTCTTGCATGTCAGGTCTGGATTATGTTGGTGTTATCTCCCTGACTGCCGTTTAGTTTATTTGATTTCCTAGATTGCTTCGAACTTTCGAGATTTGAGGAGAGTTCACGTTTTTTCCGTGTTAGGCGGCGAATGCGTGACTAATTTTGAGCCGTGTGATGATAGGCGTTATCTCGGGATAAGTTTTTCGCTCTGGTGGGTTTTTGTCCACAGGCCAGTCAGCCATGTTTCTCTAACGGTCGTATTCGGGGGGAATGATATTTGTGGCGAGATAGATATTGTTGAAGTCCCTCGTATATTTCTATGTGCCCCCCTAGGTATGATGGCCTTGCCTTTTATATTGTGCAATGTGTTTAGATATTATATTACCAGAGAAGAGGAGGTAATGATGAATATTTTAGATTTTTGAAGACCGGCACTCATGTGGTTATTTTGGCAGGAGTTTTACATGACTTGTTTTGTCAGAGGAAGTACAGAGAATATTGGTTAGTTTGTAGCCCGGCATACGCAATGCGGCTTTTTTGGCCAGAGCCTCTGACTTGGCTGATTGCGTCAGAGAAGTTAGAGGGGAATTACTGACGTACTCGGTTATGCACTGCGATACCGTGCTGTCTGTTAAGAGATAGTCGTTTTGATTAGTGGATGTTAATGACGGTGGTTATTCTACGTGGTTCATGTGTGAACAGTTGTCTGTCTCGTCATTGAACTGGTGGATGGTGGATGTGCTGGTGTCATGTGGAGTTATCCAAAGCCCCCGGGATATAGCGGACATCCTGTCGTTCCAACATTTTTCATGAAAGTTTGTATGGTGTGTTTGGGTCCTCTGGGTGTGAGCTAGCTGTACTTACTTCATCGCATTCGTCATTGACTATGTTCTATACAATCCAATCATCCTGTCAGCCATTCTGTATTGCCCCGACTGATGATGTTTGCCTTCTTCAGCACACATTGTATTTGGACAACGACAAGGACACCATTAAAGCAGCTACCCTCCTTCAACAGCTGGTGGCATACTCGGATGCGGGCGATTGAACTGCAGAAATTTTACAAGGGGTGGGGTTTAACTGTTCGGCGGCTTGTTGAGTAGCATTGAAAGCCCGGCGTTGCCCGGCAATCATAGTGGAGATGGTGCGTTGAATGAAGTGTTGTCTTTGTACTCTACCAATGGAGTTGTTCCGGGGGACAGGGGTCATGTCCGGTTGCAGGGGGTGCCATATTACTGGGAGTGTTTATAGCAGGAACCAACAAGACTTTACTAGTCGAGTTTGCAGGTGTACCAGTCCGAATTTTCCGGGCGAGCTAGTTCCAACATGCACAAGAAGCTGTGCAGTGGAATCATCTGGTACCGTGATTCAGTGGTTGTCTGGACTCCTCAGGCGGGTCGGTTGGTTCCTCTGGGGGTAGGTCGGTGGTTGTTGGTTTAAGCAGTGCGGGGGGCTCGGTAGACTGGATTGGGGGGATTATCAGTTAAGTTAAGGGGCCGTTGTGGGTGGGGGTCTATTTGCTGTGCCGCTTGTCGTTGGTAATTAGACCGTCCTCCAGAACCATAATCAGTTCGTTGTGTTGCTTATGTTTAGGTCGTAGTGTTTATGGTTATATGTTTCTCATTTTGCTGGCAGGTATGGTGGAGACTGTGTCTTATGTTGGATACTTCCCACTTTACCGGTGGAGCCTTCAATTAGCGTTCTTTAGGGTTGCGTTGCGAATTTCCCGCCAGTGGGAAAATCTCCTGCTTTACTTATTGTGGCGTGCGGGGTGATGGCATCGGTGGGTGGGTAGGGGGGGTGTGTATGGGGTGAGGGGTGCCGTATTGGGAGACTGGGGGGGGGGGGGGGTTAGGGCGTGCGGGGCGGGTGGGAGGTGGGGATGGGGGGGGGGCTGGGAAGGTCCGCCACATGAGAGCGGGGGTGGGCGGTTCTTAGTGGTCGGGGAGTGTCACGGTGGCGGCTGTGGGCTTGCACGGTGTTGACGCAGCTGGTCGTTGGCAACCGGTCTTGGCTATGCTGGTGTAGTTTATTTCTGCGGGGGACTTTCTGGTATTCTCGCGATCGGGGTGGGTGTGGCTGGGTGAGGGGGTCTGGGTGCGGGTTGGGAGGAGTTAGGCAGTGGGGGCGTCGTACCACTGGTCTAGAGTGTGATTTGGCTCTATGAAGTAGTTTCGGGTGTTTAAGTATATTATTGAGAAGTAAAGTAATTTTACAAGTTCTGGAGGCAAAGATACTTGTCACCAAGGAGTTGGGATTAAAGTGAGTTTCTAAAATAATATAGTTTTTGCACTAGGTTATTTATCTCTTATTAATCAATATTATTGTCTACTCTGGATTATTATTTTATTGCACAAGGGAAGCCTTGGCAAGACTGAGGAAAAATTAGAGAATGTGCACCTTGCTGAATATGCCACAAGGGCAAGGATAGGCTGAAGGTAAAGAGGACAGAAAATGGAAGCTGAAATATTATGACAATTGCAAATGCTATCTGATGAGAGAAAATTTCAATGGTAGAGGGAAAAAACAAAAAGTTGAGGTGAGGTGAGAATTATTGAAAATAATATTAAAATGGAGGCTGATTGTAGAGAAAAATGCATAATGGAGGTCTGGAAAATAAAAAATTAGATAAGAGTAAGGTTACTTGAAGAGTTCTAGATCTACTACGCATACGCCCCTATACTCGCATACATCTGACCCCAACCCCCACGTTTTTACTTGTCTGGTGTGCTTCCGTGGGTATGGAAAAGGGGCAGTGGCGGATCATTGGCGCGAGGCCATCAGAAGGGTATCTGACGGCCTGTTGCGTGCTGGGTTCGTTGAGTATGGCGGGTGTTTGTTTTATGATATATTACAGGACATGGGGTGTCTGTTGTTCTCAGCGGTTTGTTACATGTCTATGGCCCTGTTTATGTCTTAAACTATATAAGTAGGTTTGTACTAGTTTTCTCTGTTCGTTTGATAGTGAAACGCGCAGGAAGGTTTGATTAAACAATATAGGGGCTGGAATTTTACTCGGCTTCATTGTGTTTGGGGGAATTTGAGAGGTGGATACGAGGTGTTAGTATTATAATCCTAAGGGGATGGTCTTTAACAGAGTTTCTCATTGGGAGGGGTTAACAGGGTATGTTTTCCATGAGAGTCAGCACGGTGATTTTGTGGAGGCTCAACAGGGTTTCCAGAGTTTTCAGATACTGGTCCTGTTTTGCTTACGGCTTTTGATGCTACTTTCAGAGGTCGTCGGTGTCTTATTGCTGTTTGATTAGTCTGAGACTTCGGATAACTCCATCTCTGATTTGTACTTGTTTGAGATTGTTATCAACATTGTACATGCTTTTGGATATTAAATTAGAAGATATTGTATTTATGAAGTGGCGATGACGTCTTTAATATTTATGTGTTTAATAGATTACTGTGTGTTACATGGTTGATAAACGGTAGAATATTGTAATGATTCCATTATTTTACATAACTTATTACTAGATAAAGGATGTCATGAGAGGAAAAGAATTTTTTCTGTCATGGTTAGGTTGTTGTGCTCAGCGCTTCAGTGTGCGCCTTTTGTGGGTGCATCCTATTAGAAATATTCTTACTTGGGGATATAGATGGGTTCTGAGGTAGTGATTTTCTTGTTCCTCAAACCAGTCGCAGTGGTTGTGCGTCATGGATTAGCCGGATAGTAGGGCATTTCTAATTTGATGCAGACTTGCATCAGCGCAGCCTTTGTTTACGGGATGAGCCGGGGGATCGGAGGACGAGGAGGCGTTTAGGTTAGGGTTGCGGCTGGGAGTGAGTGAGATGTGGAGATGTGTGGCGAGGGGTCTTAATATGGGGGGGTGGGGATGTGGGTTTGGCTGGCCAGTTGCTGTTGGACTGGTCGGAGGTTGGCGGCAGATGGACTGTGGCGTACCCGGCTGCGCGTCTCGGGTCCGGGCGTTTTGCCCTGCGAGGCGGGTGGGCACTTGGGGGGTTACGATCTGCAGTACACGCTTCGTTACTCGGTGTACTGGAGTTGTCCTCTTGGGGGCTACTTTTTTTGAGGTTATTACCTGGTGCTGGTGATAGGTGTTGGCTTACAGCACCGTAGGTGGGGTTGCGTGTCGTATGGATGTTTGTTCCAAATTATTGATGTAGCATTTTTGTTCCCCGGGGGGGGGGGGGGTGTGGTTGACTGTTAAACGTCAGTTATTGGTTTTAATCTGGGGGACGTAAACATTTAGAGTCTTGCTTGGCTAGGTCAGATTTAGTTGTGATGCTCCCTTGATGGTTTAGTATTATTTGATTTTCCAGAATGCTCTCGAACTTTCGAGATTTGAGTAGAGTTCCACGTTTCCGCGGTTAGCGGGCGGCAGTGCGTGGGACTATTTTGTGCGGGATGATATGCGTTTTATCGTGACAGTTCGCGTCTGGGGTTGTGACCAGGACAGTCTGCCTTTTTTCTCTAACTGTGTATTCGGGGAATGTATTGGTGCGCAGAGATAGCTAGAATGTTGGAGTCCCCTGTTGATACTTTATATGGCCCTAGATTGATGGCCTTGCATTTATATTGTGCAGGGTGTTTAGATATTATATTACCAGAGCAGAGGAGGTAAGGAAGGATATATTATATATTTTGAAGCCCGGCACTCATGCTGGCTTATTGTTGTCAGAGATTTACTTGACTTGTTTTGTCAAGGAAGATAAAAGTACAGAGCATTAATTATAGATTATGAAGCCCGGCACTCATGCGGATTTCTTTTGTCAGAGATTTACATTGACTTGTTTTGTCAGAGGAAGTACTGAGAATATTATTATATTTTTGAAGTCGGCACTTTATGCTGCTTATTTGGCCCAGAGGCTTAAGGCTTTTTTCGTCAGAGAAGGTCGAGGGGGGGAATTACTGAAGTTACTGCTAGCACGTGCAATATCCTGCAGTCTGTTCAGAGAAGTCGTTGATATTGGATGTAATGAACTGTTGTTATCTCTATGATATGTGCAGTGAGACGATGTCTTCATTGACAGTGTATTGATCATGTGCTTGTGTCTTGTGGAGTTAATAAATCGTGAACATTTCGGTACCACAGTCGTTTCCAACAATTTCTGAATATTACATGTCGTTTTGGTGGTGGTTTTTGCAGTGTGGGATCATTGTGTCTTTTTACACACATTCGCTTCATTGACGTAGTCGTTATACCCCACACACAATGTCGGCCATCTGTAAGCCCCCGAACTGCTTGATTTGCCATGTCATCAGCAACATGATATGGTACAACGTAACAGGCACAATTAAAGCAGCATTTACTTCTACAGGATCATGTTTGTTAGCTCTCTTTTTGAGGGGGTCCCCTTTTTTTTTTTTTCCATAGATCAAGTATTGCTACAACGGATCTTCTCATCTTTCTGTTTGTTTTGTAAAAATATGAATATTAAATGTGCCACTTCATTCCTTCTTCTTGGAAGTAGTTTAGTAGTTTGTTACGAAACGTCAGGTCAGGGTCTGTTGTCATTTTTTTGTGGGTCACATTTAGTTTACCTGGTGTTTTGTGCTCTTCCACTCAGCTTGGGTATGATATTTCACGGTATAATGGGGATGTAGGATAGGCAATGCGGATATCTTTAAGAACTGATATGGATCTACTGGCCTTGTTCATGCAAGGGGTTCTTGGCAATTGAAAAGAGCTCGACAGACGCTGCTTCAAGAGCACCACGTTGTAGGGAAGAAATTTAGAAAGTGCACTGGGACATGGAAAAATAACGAGAGAAATACTGTGGGCAATTCGTTGATAGCCTATTAGAGAATGACTATGAAAATCGATGAATCAATAAAGGCTAAGACTGCTGGAAAATTTGGTGATCCAAACGTAATTCCAGCAGGGATGCGACGAATCGAGAGGGACGCATTCGGTGTGCTATACACTACCAGTAACGCAACCATGAATATCTGGTTAGCATTCATTACCTTCGACACTTGCCTGAGGGTAGGTCTGAAGCACCTATGGTTTTGCCCGGACTTGTCAAATATCGCTCGATTTGCTGATCAACATATAACAAACAATAATAGCGATAGGCAATTTTAATGGGGATCCCGTTTACACGCCCATTGACGCGCATATTGGGAATAACTTTGGTGTAGAGGCCCTTATATTCTCTTGACCCAAATCACGGCCACTATAGGAGTGAGGTGGTTAGCTTCACGTCGGCCGCCTCCTATACCTACCCAGGACTTGCTACTTGGGGTACCCTAATTCATGAGAGGCTGGGGCGTCAACAATGGCGGTTTGAGGAGCTTAAAATATCGATTATGGCAAGTGAAGTTGGGGATTATGTAGTTTATGGTGGTGGGGGGGGGTGTGTGCGAGGACATGCGGGAGCGCGAGCTCGCTGGGCAACGCGCGACTACGACGCACGCTGGAATCTCGCTATCTATCGCACTGCCCATCCGGGGGTTAGTGGTTTATGGATCACATGGGCTTATGTGATATGGTGGAGTACGGTAATGGGTGTTACTCTCTACTCTCTTCAAACCAAGGATATTGTATACGATATGTATAGATATATATTTTATAAATATATAATAGATTAATAAATTATAAATATAAATAATAATATAATATATATATTAATATATTCGACGGTGTGTTTCATAATTGAAAAACCCCGTCACATGTGGCTTTAGAATCAAATATATGTAAGGGACATTCAGGCAGGTGTAGTAGAATTATATACTGCAATTGTTATGACTAGCAAGTACCCACTGGGGTTCTTGTTGCGTGCATAATGTTGACGCATCTTTATTACAAAAAGCACGATATGGGATATTTAATATGGAAAAGATATCATATATTGCTATTCCATTTGTAGTATTATGGGAAATGCTTCCTCTTGGTTTAAAGTAGCTAGATGAATTCATGATTTGATTTTCATCATGTTGATTGGTTATGGAGTGATTCGGTCCTTGTTTGTGATCGCGCGATATGGTTTTTGTAGGTCATGTTTCCGTTTCGTTTGTTGATCTGGGCTCAGGATATTTTTAGTTTTGTATATGTGGCTGGTTATGGGGTGATGGCCTTGGAATTTACATTGTGGTACTACTGGGCTTGGGCTTGGTAGATGTCTGTTGGTTATAGGGGTTGTCAACGGTGTTAGGTTCAGGTCCGTACTTTCATTTTGTTCTTGCCCAGAATCTTGGCGAAGTGGCTTTTGCGTTTAGTCATTCTGGGTTGAGTAGGGAGTTCCGATAATGTACGTTCAAGAAAATGGATGCTAAGAGTTGCCTTTTTCTCAGGGCTGGACCACTGTGTTTAAGGTTTTTAAACAGTGATTCATTAGGATGTTTTTTTCTAGGAGAAGTTGTGTGTCTCTGCAAGGAAGCTATATTTGTCCAGAGATACCTCTCAATGTGTGTGATTCGAGACCTCCAGTTTCTGCCAGGACCCTAATTTTGATGATCTCGAAGTCGATCGAGACCTAGATGGATACTTTGGTGCTTTCGTTATACGCCTAGGGGGTGGGTGTTGGTATCGACGTAGATGAAAGGCTGGTCCGTACTAGCTGTTTATGGTCGTACGGGAGATTGTTTCGTGATTTACCGGGTAGAGCTGGTGTGGAAAACTTTATCGGGAGGTAAGGTGGGTGATGCTAATAGTATATAAGTTTTTCTGTGGCATGATGTGCGACCGTCATACGGCTTGTGACCGTGAGCTGACAAATACTCAGGGAAAGGGCGGCCAGGGCTATTTGCCTGGCATGTTTTTTCTTGATCCATCTGTCAACGATGAACAGATTATGTTTAATCCTACTATACGGGGCAAGTGGGATGTGTGATCACGTGTTATGTGGTTGCAAAAAACCCTCCTATCGTGGTTTTATGACGTGTTTTTACTCTAACATTGGGACATATTTCCAGATCGAAGTACTTAGCTATGTAATTGGACAGGTTCGGCCAATGACTGGTGTATGTTTTTTAACCGATATCCTCATGTGTCGCACGGTCAGTCATTAGAGGATACGGCCGCGATTAGTTACCAGAAAAGTTGAATGCTACCTCTGGGGTTGGAATGATATTTTTTCAATACTACATGAATGGTATCATCCACGATTCAAATAACCAATGAATGTATGTCAACAAGTGTCCATTGACTGTATCCGTGCTGTTTTTTTTCCCCAATAGGGGTTGTGCGTGCCTTCTTTAAACTATTGGAAATGTCAGAGGGCAGTTCAAGTCGTCCATTGAATTACATTGTAGCCGTGTTGTGAGAGGTTTTTATCAAGAGGTCTGTTAACACCGAATCTACTACACCATTCAGCGTACGTTACTTGACACTTCCCACTCAAGGGGGGTCCTACACTGACAAGGTTCTTTCGATTGATGCAGAGGTAACCCGATAGATCATATACCTTTCTTCAGTGATGATCAGTGCATGACCCAAAAAACATTTCACCATGCGCATCCTTGACACTCTACAGGGTTCCTTATAGGAAGAAATAGGTCACCATTAGGGCATTCAGTACACACCATCCCCACTGCTTGGGGTAGACGGCGAAAATGCAGTCCCGAGAGGAAAAATGTCTACGGTGGTTGCTTATTGTTACCATTTGGTCACCGTGGCCCTGACCTCGGCATTGGGAAGTCGTATCGTTGTCCCTGTATGAGAATTTTTTTAAGGCGTCTGAACATACATGTTAGTGTCACATGGTGGACAGATTCAGGGGCTGTAGGCGGGGTGTGGCAGAAACTTTCCCACCTGTCTCAGTGCTTTCGTCTTCCTGCACAATGTTCGCAACATGTGGGATCGAGCATTTGTCGATGCTTACAGAATCACACCTCGCTGAAAGCATGCCAGGGGTCGTTTATTCTTGATTGGATCGGGTATGCAGGTGTGTTCTCTAGTGTTGTATGTTTTAGTGGATGGCATTGATGTTCATCGCCAGGATCTTTAAAGTTCTACCATCTAGAAAGCCCTTCAATGGTCATAAAAATGCGGTCAGCAGAAACCTTACCTGCGGAACGGAGCATCTGTGTCGGTGAATTTTGGGGGACAGGATTCCTGGACGGTGCACTCCGGCCATGGAGGGGTTCGTTATAAGCCTCAACACGTGCCTCGTGTATTGGTGTGGTGTGTGTGTGTGTGTGATGAGAGTGAGTATTGAGTGATATGTATGTGTATATGAGTGGTGTGTGTGCTGTATGATTTATATATAATATAGATATGAGAGAGACTATAATATATATAAGATTATATATATATATAGATATGATATTATAATGTATATATTATATATATATATATATATATATATAATAATAATAATAATAAATTCTTTAAGCGCCTAACACGGCGCATAAGGCAGAAACCAGTGCTCTCCAGGTTGTTCGTTGTGACGCCACTCCTCTTAGCTCTTGCACATTATTTAGGCCCAACGTTCTTCCTTCTCTTATTATTGTTCTTCTGAGTGTTTCTTTTGGTCTTCCTTTTTTCCGCTTACCCTCAGGAATGTTCATGAGTTTTCTAAGACATTTGTTCGCGCATGTATTCAGCTTGTGCTCCAATGTTTTTGTTATTTTCCAACTCTAGCAGCCGTATGTTAACACTGAGATAACATTTGAATTAAACAGACGAAGCTTGGTATGTATATTCAATGATCGTAATTTCCAAATGTTAGATAATCTATTGAAGGCGCTAGCTGCCAAAGCAATTCTAGTGTGGATTTCTCTTGTTGTGTCACCATCCTGAGTCATTTTACTGCCTAAATAATTGAAACTTTCAACTTTCTGTAGTTTTTCCCCGTTCAAGATGATATCAAAGGTCTCGTTAGAAAAGTTCATAGCTTTAGTTTTAGAGGCATTTATTTGGAGACCAATTTTAACCGAGAGATGACACAAATTATTTATTGCTTCTTGGGATTGTCTTGGTGTTGAACTTAAGAATGCTACATCATCTGCGACATCCAGGTCCCCCAGGAATTTTCCATTTGTCCATTTTCTACCCACTTGTTCATTGTGGGTATAGTTTCTCATAACCCAATCAATAGCTATTCCAAAAAGTAGTGGTGACATAATACAGCCTTGTTTCACCCCTGTTTCTACTGTAAACCATTCTGTATTCCCTTTATTCGTTCTAACACAACATCTTGCATTGTCATATAGCGCTTTGATTATATTCACATATTTTGTTGGAAAACCATAGATTGTAAGTATCTTCCACAATGATGGGCGGTGTAGACTATCAAAGGCTTTTTGAAAATCAACGAAGGTGATAATAAGTGGCGATTGCCTTTCCACTGATTCTTCTATAATTGTTCTTAGTGTGAATATTTGATCAATACATGATCGTTTCGGCCTGAAACCCGCTTGTTCTTCTCTGATCTTTTCGTCAGCATGCAATTTAAGTCTTTCTAACATCATGCAACATAATAATTTTCCAGGTACTGATAATAGAGATATACCACGCCAGTTATTACAGTCTGATAGATCACCTCCTTTCTTCGGTAACTTTACAATAATACTGTCTTTCCATTGTTGTGGTGGTTGTTCTTCTCTCCATACTTCATTTATAATATCTAAAATTCTCAAGAGGTTGTTGTCATTAACTGCTTTAATCATTTCCCCTGAAATTTCGTCAACTCCAGCAGCTTTAAAATTTTTTAATCTTTTAACGGCTTGTTTGATCTCGTCCAGCGTGAATTCATCGCAAGTTATTGGCAAAGTGGTTGTGGATGTTTCATTATTAAAAATCAGGTGTTACTGTTGGTGGTGGTCTGTTTAGCACCTCCATGAAGTGCTCAGCCCATCTCTTCATTTGTTCTTTTTCTGTTGGTATTGAATTCCCTAATTTACCTTTAACAGGTGTTTCCATAGCAGTAGGCTGGTGACATAGTTGTTTTGTAATTTGATAAAGGCACCTACTATTACCAGTTCTTGCAGCATTTTCAGCTTCTACGGCCAGTTCATTGATGAAATGTCTTTTATCTCTTCGAGTTTTTGTCTTCACTTCTTTATTTAACAAGTTATAAGTTAGTTTGCAAGATTCAACTGCATTATGTGTACTTGCCGCTAGTAGTTTAAGTTTTGCTGTTTTCCTTTCTTGTATTTTATCCCAAGTATCTTCTCTCATCCATTTTTTCTTTTTATGTACTAGGTATCCGGTGGTCGCTACAGCTGCTTCTGTCATTGCTGTTCTCAGTTGTTCCCATTTAGTATCGATTGTCTTGGTGGTGATATCGTTGTCAATTTTGCCTAAAGCATCGAAATAGTTGTTCATTTTGACATTATATTCCTTCTTTATATCATTTGATTGCAGTCTGTGTACATCTATTCTTCTATTTTTATTCGGTTGGTATAACTTCTTCAGTTTTTTCTCATTTTAGCTATGCAGAGGTTATGATCGCTTCCGATCTCTGCACCTCTGTATGCTCTGACGTCTTGAACTGATGAGCGAAATTTAGCGCTTATGCAGAAGTGATCTATCTGGTTCTTAGTTCTGCCATCAGGTGAATTCCATGTTATCTTGTGGATATTCTTATGTGGAAAGATGGTGTCTGCCACAACGAGGTTTGATATTTCACAAAGTTCTAGAAGTCTTTCGCCATTTTGATTCATACAGCCTATGCCATGAGTACCGAGATATCTTTGTACTCCATCGTTGTTGTCACCTACTTTGGCGTTAAAATCACCCATGACTGCTATTATGTCATGCTTGGGTATTGTGTTGATGGTACTTAGAAGTGCTTCATAGAAGTCATCTTTTGTGGTATCAAGAGCGTCGTTAGTTGGTGCATAACATTGTACAATTGAGAGCTTGAAAAATCGTGTCTGAAATCTAGCTAATATTAGCCGTGCCCTTCCCGTTCATCCATCTACACTCGCTGACACCCAATGTAAGGTCCAACTTGATTATTATCCATACTTTCTTTAATTACTTCTTCCAATTTTCCGTCTTGATACATAGTTCTTACTTTCCAGTTATCCAATTTTTAGATAATCTCCTTAGCCCCCAAGATATTAGATGGGAGTGAGTCAGGTTTTACTGTCGAGCCTGGATATCGGTTTTGTTTCGGGTAACAATAGCTTGTTTTACGATAGTGAATTGTTAACTCACTGATCAATAAGCCCTCGATTCCCACCGAACCGATTTCAAGGGTTTTCGAGGTCAGTTATAGGGAAAATATCTACACCACACTAGATACTCTGGTGTATCTTCTTATTCTATAAATTTAAAACGGATAGAAACATGGTGATATCCATCGAAATATTCCACATTCATGATGTTTTTCTTTCGGCTTCTAGGTGGTGAGAAAACGAATTTCACCTCCATCCGATATATATTTATAAATAAAAAATAAATAAATAAAATAAATAAATAAAATAAATATAAATAAATAAATAAATGATATAATATATATATATATATATATATAGTTATATATATATATATATATAATATATATTATATATAGTTTTATATATTATATATTTTTTATATATATATATATATATATATATATGTTCTAACGTTTGAGAAAAACAATAAAACATTATTGCCTATTAGATTAAAGTGGGGGGGGGGGGGGGGGGGGGGGGGGGGGGGCAAACACACCAAAAAGTCTAGAGGCCCTTCTTTGGGTTTAATCCGGCCCCTGGTAAATGTAGTAGAAGTAAAACTGACCCCTTGTAAATGTAGTAGAAGTAAAACTGACCCCTGAAGATTCTAGAATAGAAGTAGTTTAAAAAAACATCATTGCTCACTGCATGTTATATACTGCCAAAGCTTGACACTGTTTTTAGATATGTCTACATTAGTAGCGTGGCGCGCTGGTGGCGCGGGTGGTGGCGCGTGACTTTTATATAGCAAAAACGCCTGGTGGCGCGTGACTTTTATATAGCAAAAAAATGGTGGTGCGCGGCGCAAGATGGCGGACTTGAGCTAACAAGGGGAGGTTATTTGGGTCAAGATGGCGGATTTGAGCTAACAAGGGGAGGTTATTTGGGTCAAGATGGCGGATTTGAGTTAACAAGGGGAGGTTATTTGGGTCAAGATGGCGGATTTGAGCTAACAAGGGGAGGTTATTTGGGTCAAGATGGCGGCTTTGAGCTAACAAGGGGAGGTTATATGGATCAAGATGGGGGATTTGAGCTAACAAGAAGAGGCGGGTAAGATGGCGGACTTGAGCTAACAAGATGGCGGACTTGAGCTAACAAGATGGCGGATTTGAGATAACAAGGGGGAGATAATAGGAAGAGGTATGTTTATATAAGGAAAATGTGGCAAGATGGCGGATTTGAGCTAACAAGGGGGAGATTATTTTTAGACTTTTATATAACAAGAAGAGGATGTTTATATAAGAAGAAGATGGTTGTTTTTTATATATTATAGCCAACTTAGGTAGTGTTAGACAAACATTTAGATAATAGGAAGATAACAAGAAGACGATATATATACAGTTATATTTAGACATAGACATACATACAACATTTATACAAACATTTAGACGAACAATTATACAAACAGTTATATTTAGACATAGACAAACATTTAGATAATAGGAAGATATATATTTATATACATTTAGACAAACATTTATACAAACAGTAATACAAACAGTTAGACAAACATTTAGACGAACAGTTAGACAAACATTTAGACGATATATAGGTAACAAAAAAGCGTTTTAGTTAATATAGTTTTTTTATTTTTTCAAATACTAAAGGGCAACTCTCAATCGCTTGGTAGGCTTCTTCTTCTTCTGTGGTGTGACATCGGGTAGGTCTGTGGTAGGAAACCAACTCGGTTCTGGGGATACTGGACAGCTAGACTTCATAATTTCGTCAAACAGGTTAGTGGAAGGTTTCTTCGAGGGTAGGACATCGGTCAGGTCTGTGGTAGGACACCAACTCGGTTCTATTGGTTGGTAACAGCTGGAATTGATGTACTGATCAAACGTGGTAGTGTTAGTAGGATAGGTATCCGTGCTTGGTGGCTGTAATCGGTCAAATTCGGCGAGGATTTCGTTCTGTAATGTCAAGAAATGTTCAAACTCGGGTCGAGTTAACGTAATGCCGTGTTTGGTAGGAAATTTGAGGTAGGATTCACCAAAATATTTTCGCACGTGCAGTAAAGGTTGGCCTCGGTAAACACTTACAGACGCAGCCTTCAGACCACTAGCCAAAGGTTTAAGCATTTCATCACTTCTCTTGATGTAGACCCAATTGGTGGGAGCAGTCATTTTCAACGAGATGTATCTAGTGTGTTAATAAAGTGTCGTCCTTTTATATCGTATAATCTGGGTTTTTTTAGCGTGCCCTAGCTAGGATTTGATTCGTCGAACATCGAACGTGTGTTAGGCAGGACGTGATTCGTCGATGTATTGCGTGGGAACAACTACACATGGCTGTCGTGAGGGAAAAAAATACACCTGTCTATCGATTTCGTCTCTTGTTTATCAAAGTGGGGTTGAGTTTCACTAGCCAGGGTCTGACTAGGCGCGTAATTAATCGATCGTTGGCGTGTTGTCTAGCCGAAAATGGTAGTAGGACCCGCTGCATAGTGCCACCTCGTGTTTTGATCAAGATGAAATAAATCGCGTAGAGCCCGCAAACGTTGGTGACTACATCTTGTAAATGTCTGGGGTTGTAGTTAACAGGTCGAGTAGAGTTTCTGGCTATAAAATTAATCAGGTCCGAGTGTGTAGGTGGTAGGCCAAAAGAATCAAAATATTCAAAAGTACCAAGTCCATTATAATATAGGGCGACCCAGTGGTCACCGGGGCGATAGCTAGGGTCAGTGTTGATGACGAAAGCAGCCGTCTTGGTCGGATCGATGCGTAGAGGTAATTGGTCACGAGCTAACACTTTAACGAGCCCAGTTCGTTTAACAAATATGTCCGACAGGAGGATGGTGCGTATCTCGTCTGTGTTCATTGTTTAAGTGGTGTAGTCTGTCAAAACTTGGCGCGATTTCGAGATCTCCAAGATCGAGTCTTGCTCGGCGTAGACGAGAACCTGTAATGGTTCGGGTGTGACCTCGGCGAATTTAAGTTCTACTGAGACTGGGCCCGACTTGGCCATCTCAAACTGGTCACCGTCTAGTAGACTGGGGGTGAGGTCAAAGGCGTATAAGGCGTAACCGTGCTTAAAATGTCTATACTCGAGGTCGTTGCCGGCGTCTTTACCAACCAGTCCCATAGCTAGATTCGTCGCGAAGAAGGCTCTCACGTACTGGTTGTGTTCATAATCCATGGACAAAGGCTTGCCACTGACGGTTCTGCCGTCCGCGCTGACGTTCAAATATATCAGACCAAAGGTAGCGAAATTGAACGGATTAGCCGTGTACGACCCGTTAAAAGCTGACGAAGTGACTAGTCCAATCACGATCCGTGTAGGTGTTTGACTGAGAAACAGATTATCCTGCATGTGCGATAGCATACCTCTAGGGATAGAGAAAGTTTTTAGCACAACTCGTTTCAAGGGGTACTTGGCATTACCTCGCACCAAGGCTTTCTCGTGGGCTAGCGAGACGGCGGGATTTAATTTAGCTTTCCGGACAACCAAGGCCGCATAAGTTATAATAGATTTATATCCAGCGGTGGGGTCGTGTCCCAGCACGTTGAAGGCATCTTTAGACGGGGTGAGTTTTACTTTAACTGTCACACCATTTAACAGGTAACGATCTTGAGCAAAGATATCTGAATGTAAACGACCCATCATATCAATCTCCTGAGAACCAGCCGCTATATGTCGACGCAGTCTTAACCCATTGTTATTGTCACCAATTGTGTCCGTAATAAAATTTGGCGTGTCTTTGTAAAACAGAGCCGATGTCAGATGACCTCGTTTGGGTTCCTCCCCGTAATTCAACGTGGCTTCGATGTAAGCTCTATAAGGGTAGGTGTTCTCGCTGGGTGTAATCAGCGTATCGTTCAGTGAAACGTCGACTTGGGAGAATAAACTGTGCAGGTAATAGTTGATCGGGGCCACCTCTGCGTCAACGGGTAATGCACCGCCATTAGCTAACGTAACCTTGGCGCGCACGTGCAGAAAAGTATTGAACAAGTCTAGATATTCTTCACCGTTTCCCGAAATTACAAATTCCACCGGGGCTCCGGGGGCTAAGGCGGCCAACGGATGTATCTCCACAAATTGTCCCTCTTCTACGGCTGTCTGCGTTGGTGGTACGCTAAACAAATCTAGACCACTGTGAAGACACTCGCACGAGCTGGGGTGAATAAGCGCCATCATTCAAATATATCAGAGTACCTTCGCTTCTTCTGGTGAGAATGAGAAGGTCGAGCTCGGTTACGGCGTTTTATGCGTTTCGGCTCGCCAGGTGGGGCGGCTCTCGTTTTTCTTCTTCTAAGTCCGCTGCCCGATTGGTTAGTGGTGAGGTGTTCAACCGCTCCCTGTAATAAACGTTGACCAGATTCTTTCGCTCGTTCACGAAATGCCTCGCCAACATTTCTGCCGGCTAACGCATCGCTCGCGACCTGTAGACCGGTCCCAAGTCCTTCTCTGAGTAAAGCTTTGCCTCCAGTTTTTAACCACGGGAGAACCATACGACCGAGCCCGCCGAAAAAACTACCCAAACCATGTCCTCTTTGACTTCTGCCTCCGATAAACACTGGCATCCCATGGCCAGCTTGGTTGCAGTAAAACTCCTCATACATCTTGGGGTTTCGTCGGATGGGTACGTGTCTGACCATTATGTTTCTAGTCAAAATCAAACCGTCTGTGAGTTCGGAAGTGTAGTGTCAACACCGAAGCTCCGCTAGTGAATGGGATAGTCTTACCCTGATCGTTAGTTAAAAGGATTTCCACCGCGTCAAACGAAAAACGGCTCAGGGGTACGTAGTGGGGTTTGTCGTAAATCCTAAAAACAGAAGCATTAGTCCTATCCAAAATAGGCACAATCCGTAACAAAGGGACAGAGGCATCTCCAACCGGTCTCGCCGCTACGAGATCGCAGTACACGTATACATTTTTCATGTCGCTATCCATTTGCACTTCAGTCTCACCTCGTAGTATTGGGTCAATGTCTGTGGCGATCGAGGCAGGAAAACCTAACATGTGTTTCAACGTCTCGCTAATTCTAACTTCAACCTCCGGATCATACAGATTCAAGGTGGCCTTATTATTGTTAAAATGGAATCTAACTCGGGCTTTTTCATCCACATCCGTGGCTAAAAGCAAACGATTCAACTCGTCGATCAGCGTGTCGGGTGACGTGTATAGACCAGCTGGTAACGTGAGTAGTATAGACTCATCTTCTTTGTTGGGAAAATAATGTATCCATACATCATCCTCTAGCACGTTAAAATAACTTTTGGGAAATTGAATCTCAACCAAACCAACCTCATAACGTGAAGTCAAGTCTATAGTCTGTGGCAATTTGACGAAAAAGTGACCGGCGTTATTGTTTGGGTATATTTTCATCGAGGCATTGCTGGGTAAAGTCACGTAAAAACTCATCCTATCTTGGGGTTAGGTAACATGTAACCCAAACAACTGCTCATTAAAGCGATCCAAAACTTGCCGTCTGGTCCCTCTGCGTTGCTCCGACTCAGATTGAATAATGAGACACCGATGACGACATATATAACGATCATCTGACAGAGGAAAACGATCTCTAGTCGAGGGACTAGTTTCCCAAAAAAAGGCCAGAACGAGGTTCTCGCGGTCTTGGGAGGGGGTGGCCTCAAAACTGGGGTGCTCACGTCTTCTTCAATATCCATCAGTCTCGATATCTCGCTAGTTGTTTGGACGAAATCCAGCTGTTGAATGACGAGTTATAACCGAACCATTTGACTAAATATTCTTTTACACCCCTGACACCTCGCCGTTCCTCCAAAATGGACTCGATTCGATAAACTATCTTGTCGCCGACTCGTTGCAGCTCTTCTTGGTAAAAAGAACCTTTCAATTCCTCACCCGAATCATCTTTAAGGATGTACGTAACCGGTCTTGTTTGGTTTAGTCGGCTGATCGTAAACAACTCTTCTGTCCACGCCGGCGTATAACCCTTTTTAAAAGTTTGTCTGGCTTGGGCGATCCGCACGCGATCACCAGGTTTAAAATAGACTTTTCTACCGACGACGTCAGGGGTCGAATACAAAGTACGCCATACTTCTTCTTGATTGTTCGGGGTAACTTCCACCGGTGCCATCTTAATACTCCGATGATACGAATTGTTGTAGTTGTGGACCAGTTGTTGTATCACGTCGACGTAGCGAAGACTGTTGGTTTTGGTAAAGTAACGCCACGTTTTTTCTTTGAGGGTTCGATTAAACCGTTCGACGATAGCTGCTTTGGTGTCTTCATTCTCCGTAGTGAAGAAATGGACTTTCTCATCTTTAAGAAACTTTAAGAATGTTTTGTTGACAAACTCACTGCCTTTGTCTGTTTGAAAATTTATCGGTTTGCGATTGTTAAAAATTGTCTTTACCGCTGTTACTAAAGCTGTCCCAGTCTTGTTTTTCAACGGAACAGCCCAAGCAAATTTACTAAATACGTCAATACACGTTACTAGATACGAATACCCATCGTTGAATCTTTTTAAACCACGCAAGTCAATTAAATCAGCCTGGAACTGTTGATCGATACCACCTGCAATGGTCGTACGTCGTTTAAATTTTCTGCGCACCGGCTTGTGTAGGGTGTAGCTGTCCTGATGGCCTAACCACTCTTCAATTTTCTTACGACTAAGTTTGGTGCTACGTTGTAAGGGGGCGATTCCGCCATAAGCTCCAGGCCGTTTTGGGTCGTAGTAATGTCGTTTTAAAATCACTTCTTTGGCCATGCTTCCCACTTTGGCGCTTTTTTCCTTCTTCTGAGCGAATACGACGATGTTTCTCGCAATTTACTAGCCACCTTTTTTCGATTAGTGGGTGACGGGTGGTGACTGAGGTGTTTTGTCGACGATCTCCTCTTTAAGTACAGTGGGTTGTTCGCTGGTTTGTGGTGGTTGTTTAATATCCACGAGACCTAGAGGTACGTGGCTGTACTGTTCTAGTCGAGTCAAATATCGCTGTAATGTTTGTTGGTAGAGTCTAGCCTTGTCTCCGATTGGTAAATCTTGTCGATCCAAAACTAGTTGCATTTGAGTGTCCAATTCTCCCAAGTTATCTCTTAGAGCATCGGGTGGTCTATAAGGTTTTTCTAACAAACGAGGATCCATCAAAATCATTTTCTTAGCCATTTTACAAAAAACCTCTTAGTACAGATAGTATTGGTCCAAGCAGAGCAGATAAGAAACCTCCAGTTTGTAAAAATTGTTTTCGTCTTTTGAGCGAGACTTTCTTCTTGGTAAGGGATCGTAGGATGTTTTTGTAACGACGTATACGTCTCTTCTGATTGGGAGTTAGTGTAACGTTACCTTTTAAAAACGTTGTGACAACATTCACAGAGTGTTCCTACCAGCTCGGGTGATGCTGTTTTCATAACAGCCTTGATGACTGGTGGTTTGGCTGTACCTAGAAATTTTAACATATCAGCATGTTTTTTTTTTACTTTTTCTCCCATGTTACTTGGGTACGTAAACAATATGTTGCTCCTCTGGGAAGATGCTTGAACGAAGCCTTAGATTATCTGGTGTATCTTGACGGAGATCAATTAGCAAATAACCGTGTGGGACTGAGGTCGCGTCCTTAAAACTATCTTGCACATAGGCAGTCCGACCTGGGTACATCTGTTTGGCTAGATTAACAATCTGAGATCCATCGCGTGGATTTTTGAAAAGCACAATGTAATGAGAATTCAAACTAATGGTTCTGTGTTCTTTGTTCTTGCCAAATAAATTTTGCACGAGATAAAAGACGCTTATATTTTTATGATGAGACTTTTTTGTAAATAAACTAGTTACACGTTCGTCTGTTTCGTTCATGAGGTCATCGATAATCACCAACCGTCTCTTATCACCTGTCCACTGCTCAATATCGGGCAGTCCTTCAACAAACTGAACACCAGTCAGTGACTTGTATAAAGGTTGATATTCCCCGTAACACCAAATAATCTCATCTGGGATAGCTGTGATCATATCTTTGATATGTGTCAGGAAACGTTTGACAAAAACAGTCTTTCCAGAGCCAGTAGGCCCACTAATTAACGCTGTAAACGGATGGACCCAACGTGTGTCCATTGATAAGAATGATAACTGTCACCTACAACCAGTTATTTTATATCAAAAGACACATTGTGAGAATAAAAAAACGTGAAAATCAAGCATTGTGGGAATAAAAAAAATTTGAGAACCACTGATCAAGAATTTGAGAACCTTTGGAGTAACGTGAGAATCAAGCATTGTGAGAACCACTGGTCAAGAATTGTGAGAGTAATGTAAGAACTCAACCAACATGTATTGAGAATCATTGTGAAAATAAAATAAGAACTCAACCAACATGTATTGAGAATCACTGGAATTTAAAACATACACTTTTAAACAAATTCGTGTGTTAAAAGTTAGCATAAATATCTCTTTTTTTTTTTTCTTATATATCATCCTTTAATGTTTTAGTCTAAAAATGTCTCTCTCTGTCTCTCTCTATCTCTCTGTGTCTCTCTATCTGTCTTTCTCTCTATCTCTATCGCTCTCTGTGTCTTTCTCTCTCTCTCTATCGATCTCTCTCTCTATCTCTCTCTCTCTCTCTTTGTCTCTCTTTTTAGTTATTTTAAAGCTTGCTTTTTAAGCTATCATTTTTGTTTAAATATTCAACTAAACCGTTTTAAAATGTATCTGCCTTTCCCTTTTAATATAAGGTTTAGATAAGAAAAATATGTTTCCCACTTTAGTTCAAAATACGCTACTAAAACGATGTTAAAATGGCTAATGTCTTTTCTCGAGACATCTGTCCATGTCACAAACAAAATGTTTGCTAATTTTATCTTGGTACATATCGCAAATTAAGTTTGGTAATGTAAAAACTCCACGGGGTATATAAACAGCTGTTCCCTGTGTAAACAATTACCAACAGTTTTCACTGTGGATCAATACTTGGCCAGGCCCAAACGAACGACGACTTAACAGCGCTGTTTGTTTAGGTATCATATTACCAGGTGAAACGGACTGTTTCAGAACACCTGCACAGTGGGTCTGTTTACGGTACGTGACAATTTACGAGAAACTGTTTGCCAGTAATAACAGATGTGTAAGGTCGTTGACCTCGTTACGTGCGCGCATTTTTGGGATATAACGGATGCATTGTTTAAGACGTATCATTCAATTAAGAACCCTCGTTGCGAACACATCTCTGAAAGAAAAGACCCACTTGTTTTGTCATATCAATTGACTGTTACGCCGTACGTATTCGTCTGTTTTATTTTCTTTGTTAAATTGTTAGGCTACCATAAATATCTTTAACAATGTATGTTTTTTTTCGTGTGTTAAAATAATTATTTCTATTTAAACTTATCTCTCTCTCTCTCTATTTAACTCCTTGTTACATATAACACTGTGTTTATTCTCTCTTCTCTCTTCTCTCTGTCTCTTTCTTTCTATCTTTCTTTTTCTTTCTTTCTTTCTTTCTTTTTCTTTCTTTTTCTATCTTTCTCTGTCTTTTTCTTTCTTTCTTGTTAGACAAGTATTTATGTGAGGTTTATTTGTGTTAAGGTGTTAAATATAAATAAATAAAATAAGTTTTAGTTGAGTGCGTATTCGGTACTCTGTGTTAGGATGTATATCTTTAAGAATCTATAAGTTTTAGTTGAGTGCGTATTGTGTTAGGGTGTTAAATTATTTCTATTTAAACTTATCCGTGTTTCCCCCCACCTACTGTTAGACAAGTATTTATGTGAGGTTTATTTGTGTTAAGGTGTTAAATATAAATAAATATCTCTGTTATTTTTATCTGTTAAGATGTTAACTCAGATACTAAATTTTTATCTTTTATCTTGACATAACATAATTTTTTTGATAAGACTTAACCGATTATGCACTATAGGTTAACAATTTTCCTTATTTTAAAACTTAGTCATGTTTGTCACCTACTGTTAGACAAGTATTTATGTGAGGTTTATTTGTGTTAAATATAAAAAAAAAAGACAGAATCTGATAACGCAAAAAATTAATAAACACTTTTATCACATTAAAAAGAATATTTAGAACATACCATTAGCTATACAAAACGGTTTGGTACAAAACTAACAAAAAACATTCTTAAACGTCAGGGCAAATCGTCACATGCTGTGTTTTTTAATCGATATCTTTGTCACCGCGCCCGGGGCTTTGTGATATGTTAAACAAAATTATTTCTCTTTCATCTTTATCATATAATAACTTTCTTTTTTCTTTCTTTCTCTATTTCTCTCTCTTTTTTCTCTTTCTTTCTTTCTTTCTTTGTTTTCTTTCTTTTTCTATCTTTCTCTGTCTTTCTCTTTCTTTCTCTCGTTATTTGTATTTAATTTTATGTGTGAGTAATGTGTTTTCGTTTCTATTTCACAGAAATGCCTTCAAGCCAAAATCTTTGTGGCCAATGCGGGAAATCATTCACTCGAGCTCGGGATATCGCGAGGCATATCTCCTCGGTCCATACACACAAAAATCATCCCTGTCGTGTGTGTCCCCAAGTCTTTGCAGGACGTGAGACCCTCCAACAACACATTGAGAATGTCCATGGTCCTGCGGCCCCGAGATCCCCCTCAGTGGGGACCACCACTGCAACGGCGGGCGCTATAAACAAACCAGTGGGGACCACCACTGCAACAGCGTCCGCTACAGACAACTCAGTGGGGGCCATCACTGCAACAGCGTCCGCTACAAACCCCTCAGCGGGGGCCACCACTGCACCAGGGCACAGTCTCACGTGTCCCCGCTGTGGTAAAACATTTACCCGCCGTGATGCATTATTACGCCACATAAAGACAGTGCACGCTATGCCTCGATTTTCTTGTGACATTTGCGACAAACAATTTACACGTACTGATAGTTTACAGACCCACATAAAACAACAACATCAGACTGTCCCAGCACCAACATCAGGTGCCCCAGCAGACTCAAGCTCGGGGCACCCACAAACATTACCTGCAGGTACCACAGACTTATCATCGAGATCGGCGCACCAAGAGACAACAACATCATCATCATCTGCTGCAGCAGGCACCACACCATCAGCGACCTCTTCGTCAAGCCCCATCCCATCCCACCCACCAAAAACAGGCCAGACCAAAAAACGTCCCATGACCAGCACCCAAACCCATATTAAAAAACCCCGCTTGTCGTCAGAAGAAGACTCTTTAGAGGACTTACAGGCTGACATAAAACAAATATACATTGACAACTGGCAAGCCATTAAAACACATGCAAAAAAACATAAATTCCTATCCACTTTCACTTTTTTTCACAGACCAACAGAAAATACGGACTGGAACAGTCTCTTGCTCCCTGTATTCAAACAACAGACAAAACGATTCAAAATAAACTACAGTTTCCACATCGTCTTAAGACACAGAGAAACAAACGAATTAAGATTCTTTCACGCTTCCTCGAATAACACAGTCGTCTTAGATCAACCACACTTAGTCAACAACATCACAGATTTCAAAGCTTTTCTCTCACAGTTACACGACAGCGATATTGTCACACAAGCACAATTAAATAGACCAAACACAAAATACTTTGTCGAAGCCATTGCCGCAACCTCGTTCTATCTGTATCATATCCAAGACTTTCCCATTGGCTGCTGCATACAAGACATTCCCTCTTTCATCACAGACAATAACCACATCCATACACTACAACACGACTCAAACTCCAAACCATACAGTGATAACTTTTGTTTTTTTAGATGTCTAGCCGTTTTTAGGGGTGGTGCCGTTAAGAACGTTAGAATAAGCACGCACCGATTAGTCGAACAGTGGCAAACACAGCAGGGACTTAGGTCCCTCGTTGATTTCCCCGGGGTTAGTTTAATCGATATGCCCCAATTAGAAAAATGCTTTAACGTAAATATTGACGTTTTCGAATTTGACGATGAGGAAAACCTGACCCCCAAACTTAGAGGTAGTGACACTTTTAAAGATACGTTGCGTCTTTTAATGTTTAAGAACCACTTCATGTACATAGCAGATATTGATAGGGCCAGTAACTCTTTTTCGTGTCCCGATTGCGGTAAGTTGTGGCAGGAGTATAAGTGTATGACGCGCCATGAAAAGCGCTGTACCGGCTCTAAGCGAAGAGAAACATTTAGAGGTGGTGTGTATAATCCCCCAGAGACCATTTGGGAATTAATCGAGGAGGAGGGGATAGACGTCGACACAAAATTCGTCTTCCCTTATCGCGCCTCATTTGACTATGAGTGTTTTTTTCAGAACACTCTAGAGTCAAGTGGTAATACCACCACCTACACAGCCAAACACGTGCCCCTGTCGTGTTCGGTGGCTTCTAACGTCCCCGGGTTTGAAGCCCCCGTGTGTTTTATCACAACGGGTGACCCGCAAGACTTGGTCAATAGGATGGCTGACCATCTCCTCAAAATTGCCGCGGCCTCTTATGAGATTCTGCGCGCGTATTTTGACGGCGTTTGCACACAACTCAAGGATTTAGAGACGATCGGTGAGTCAGACGGACTCCTTGCTAGATTAGAGGGTTATTTGGGGCAGCTACCGGTGTTAGGTTTCAATTCGGGCAAATATGATGTGAACGTCATCAAACCGTATCTCATCCGGTATTTCGAGGGGGAAGACTTCAAATTTTTAGTCAAGCGAAACAATAATTTTATGTGTATTGCCACTACCGAGTTAAAGTTTTTAGACATAGTCAATTACTTAGCCCCCGGATTTAGCTATACCAAATATCTCGCGGCGTATAACGTTAAAGAAACCAAAGGGTTTTTCTGTTATGAATACATAACAGATTTAGCAAAGTTAGACGAGACCGCGTTACCACCCCACTCGGCGTTTTTCTCCAAACTTAAAAACACTAACATCTCCGCCGATGAGTACGCCGAATGCCAGAAGGTGTGGGCCCAGAACCACATGACCACGTTACGCGATTTTCTGACGTGGTATAATAATAAAGACGTGGTCCCCTTCTTGGCAGCGTTAGACCGACAGGTTAGTTTTTTACGCGCGCCTAGGTGTAGACATGTTTAAAGATGCGATCTCCGTGCCCGGTGTCACGTTAAAGTACCTCTTCAAAACCCTCCCGCCCAACGTCAATTTTTCTTTATGCTCGAAGCAGGAGGTAGATTTGCATAACATCTTGCGCCAAAACATCGTCGGGGGACCGTCAATTATTTTTCACAGGTTCCACGAACAAGGCAAAACCCGCATTAGAGGTGGCAAACCTGTTCAAACCATTAAAGGTTTTGATGCCAACGCCCTTTATTTGTGGGCGTTAATGCAGAAAATGCCCACTGACTTTCCCGTTAGACGGTACAAGGATGATGGTTTCAAGCACCACAAACTCCACAAATATACCGTGCAGTGTCGCGATTATTTGGCTTGGGTCTCCCACCAAAAAAAAGTGACCTTAAAAACCCAGTTTAACGGGCGTGAGAAGGCGTTGGGTGATGTATGCGTTAGGGTAGACGGTTGGGACAGACACTCTAAAACCGCCTACCAGTTCCATGGGTGCCTATTCCACGGTCACCCTAACTGCCCACTAACCGCCGGTCGTGACGTTAACCCAGTCAACAACAAACCGTTGGCTGAGTTGTACGCAGATACGGTGGACACAAGTTCTTATTTACGGGGCCATTGCAACGTTACCGTTGTCGAAATGTGGGAATGCGAGTGGCAGGCGTTGAAGAAAACCGACCCATCAATCCACCGTTTTCTCAACGCCACCTTCCCTACCCAGAAACCGTCTTACACGAAATGTCGGTACCCCCTGACAAAAGAAAATATTCTCGCCTCGGTGCTGGACGAGACCTTGTTTGGCCTAGTCGAGTGTGACATTCATGTCCCCGACTCTTTAAAAGAACATTTCTCTGAGATGACGCCCATTTTAAGAATGTTGACGTCACGAGGGAAGATATTGGGCCTTTCATGCGGGAATACGCCGAAAAACATAAACTCCTGACTACCCCCAGACGGACGTTGATCGGGAGTTATGTGGGCAAAAAGATTCTGTTGGCGACACCTCTGCTTCGCTGGTACCTAACCAAAGGGTTAGAAGTCACCTGTATCTACCAGGTGCTTGAGTATACACCCGTGACGTGTTTCAAACGGTTTGGGGACACTGTTTCGAACGCGCGTCGACAGGGTGATACTGATCCTGCCTACGCCATTACCAGCGAGACCATGAAACTGCTAGGTAACGCGGCCTACGGCAAGACATTAACCAATAAAGCGAAGCATGTGGATGTCTCGTACACGACGGACGCGGGTACCTCTGACCAAATAAACTCACCTCGCTTTAGGAAAATGACGTTAGTGACGGACGACATATTCGAAGTAGAGAAACTAAAACAGACTATATGTTGGGACCTCCCCGTTCAGATAGGATTTTTCGTCTACCAATACGCTAAATTACGCATGTTAGAATTTTACTACGACTGTTTAGATAAATTTGTAGATAGGTCAGACTTTCAGTTGTGCGAGACGGACACAGACAGTCTTTACTTGGCCCTTAGTTCAGACAACTTAGCTGACGTTGTTAAGCCCGCTTTGCGACAGGAATTTTATAGGTCCTACCACCAGTGGTTCCCCGCCGAAGTATGTCCCGACCATAGACCCATTTTCGTCGCTACCGAGGGTAAAACGCGCGCCCTTTGTCAGAAATGTCGCGAACAAACCTTATTCGACAAACGGACACCGGGCCTTTTTAAATTAGAATACGAAGGCAGAGGGATGGTTTCCCTCTGTAGCAAGACGTATCACTGTTTTGGAGACTACGACAAAACCACCACCAAAGGACTCAACAAACACCACAACAAAGTTGACAAACACACTTTTCTAGACGTCCTCAACACACAACAGGCACAGGGTGGGAAAAATATCGGGTTCCGGGTACACAATTCCTCCATCTACACATACGAACAACACCGCAACGCCCTGTCTTACTTTTACATAAAACGACAGGTACATCCCGACAACGTCACCACATCACCCCTCAACATTTAAACTGTCTCTTTCAGATACCACATACACATAAAATATTTCTTACGACGTGACGACAATGGGACGACAATGTGACGACACCCCTCAAGGTCTGGCCTGTACCCCTGTGATATTGTATATAATGTAAATATTGTAACAAAACATCTGCCTATATAAATATGTATTATTGTACATTCATATGTGAAAATGTTTGATAATGTTAAAATATAATTATTTTTCAATTGTACATATCACTATGTGAAAATGTATTACGTTAAAAAAATACACCATATAATTATATATTCATTTGTAAAATATCAATGTACATTTTGTAAAAATACTGTACATTTTGTAAAAAGACTATATATACTCCTGTTTGATAATACAAAAACACTATTGAATATAAAATAAAAACTATATTAACTAAAACGCTTTTTTGTTACCTATATATCGTCTAAATGTTTGTCTAACTATTCGTCTAAATGTTTGCCTAACTGTTTGTCTATGTCTCAATATAACTGTTTGTATTACTGTTTGTATAAATGTTTGTCTAAATGTATATAAATATATATCTTCCTATTATCTAAATGTTTGTCTATGTCTAAATATAACTGTTTGTATAATTGTTCGTCTAAATGTTTGTATAAATGTTGTATGTATGTCTATGTCTAAATATAACTGTATATATATCGTCTTCTTGTTATCTTCCTATTATCTAAATGTTTGTCTAACACTACCTAAGTTGGCTATAATATATAAAAAACAACCATCTTCTTCTTATATAAACATCCTCTTCTTGTTATATAAAAGTCTAAAAATAATCTCCCCCTTGTTAGCTCAAATCCGCCATCTTGCCACATTTTCCTTATATAAACATACCTCTTCCTATTATCTCCCCCTTGTTATCTCAAATCCGCCATCTTGTTATCTCCCCCTTGTTAGCTCAAGTCCGCCATCTTACCCGCCTCTTCTTGTTAGCTCAAATCCCCCATCTTGATCCATATAACCTCCCCTTGTTAGCTCAAAGCCGCCATCTTGACCCAAATAACCTCCCCTTGTTAGCTCAAATCCGCCATCTTGACCCAAATAACCTCCCCTTGTTAACTCAAATCCGCCATCTTGACCCAAATAACCTCCCCTTGTTAGCTCAAATCCGCCATCTTGACCCAAATAACCTCCCCTTGTTAGCTCAAGTCCGCCATCTTGCGCCGCGCACCACCATTTTTTTTTGCTATATAAAAGTCACGCGCCACCAGGCGTTTTTGCTATATAAAAGTCACGCGCCACCTTTCTTGTTGGATATCCTTCTTATTTTGATATCACTGTCTATCCCTCCAACTTTGTCTATATTACTGCCAAGATATGTGTGCGATTCTACATCTTGTAATGGTGTTTCTTTAAGTTCAACCTTGTTGTCATTTCTTGCATTTATTCTCATAATCTTTGTCTATTCTCAGTGTATTTTTAGGCCCACTTGTTGTGACCTCTCATCGAGAATTTTCATTTTCTCTTGCTTCTGATTATGGTTATGGGACAGAAGAGCTAAGTCATCTCCAAAATCCAGATAGATCATCAAGCTGTTTAGTAATGCTGAGCTGGATGACTTAAGAATAACACTTCACAGACTATGTCAGCAATACAAAAGAGTCGTGATACAGTGGATCCCTTCTCACTGCAACATCCCTGGAAATGAAGAGGCTGACAGATTGGCAAAGAAAGAAGGAAAGCTACCTCAACTTGACACAAATATAACTTATGAGGAGGCCAAGAGTTTTTTCAAGCGCAGATACAGGCACAAGAGGAAAGCCACGCAAAAAATGATCCATATTACCAGCTCAGCAGAAGTGAACAAGAGGTATTCTTCAGACTTCGCACAGGTCATGACAGATTGAGATACCATCTGTGCAACAAATTAAAGATAGGAACTACTGACGAGTGTGACTGTGGCACTGATAAAATGACTGCCGAACATCTGCTTCAAAGGTGCCCATCCTATGAGGAACAGAGAAAACGCATATGGCCATCACCAGTACCATTCCTGGAGAAAATCTACAGAGATATCAGTAGCCTTAGGTTGACCACTGCTTTCTTTACACTTATTCAAGTTGACATCTGAGGGTAAATGATGCGTGATGCCATATGATGATGGATGGTATCCGCATGTCTGGTTTTGTGTGGTGTGCAGATGTGTTCAGTCAAAACAATGTTCATACAAAAATAACAGGGCAATCCACATAGGACGTCAGTAAACTCACGACGTATAAAGTCAATGATTCTTGTAACAGCCGTTGACGTTTTTCTTCATTATTTATTGTGGACGCCACAGTGACAAAATGGTTACGCGAATATGTAGACACATCAAACAGTCATTATCACAGCAACATTCAATACAGCAATAGACGGTAGACAGCATTACAATGATGAGTCAGATGCATGTTATATTTCATAGTGCTGTAAATGTAGTCAGGTGGAAAACTCCATCCTTTTCTATAACAGCCAGGAGATAACCAGATGTATGAGATCAGTTCACTCTCCTTAATCTGACTTCAGCAAGACAGACACGTCTGCCGAAGTATAAATAATGTCCTCAAAAATATCCTCTAGATAACAAAGGTTTTTCAAACCTAGTTCAGGTAACCAAGTAGCAAGTAATAGTCCTTGGGACCTGCATCAACCGATGCAGCACAATACAGCGACATGTGAGCTAGGAAAACATCTCGTGACGACGACTTTCGAAGACAGGCTATGAGCCAGAAATCGTTCACGACCAAAAATCGATAGAGTTAATGAAAATGTTAATTTACCTTGCTTTCATGAAATACACAGAAATATCACGCCTCCCGACATGTGGGAAACACTAGAGGTATTATCTCGAATAAACGAAATATCCATTAAGAGGACTACACATCCCTGACAGAACAAAAAAAATAGCGGAGATCCCCTCTTCAACGAGGCATCTCTTTCGCCATTCCAAATCGCTCACTCCACTAGTGGTGGGCGGAAACCGATCGACCAAGAAGCAAGACAAGTCATGCGCAGTCCAGCGCAAAATGACCACAGCTCAAACTTAACTGCATTCGATACCAACGCGAGAAGACAAATGCTTACCGAGAAAAGTAACTATAAATTTCAAGCAGTTGTTGCCCTTGCGTTATAAAATAGATATTGTAATAAAATGATGTTGCGAGAATTTATCACGCAACATATCACCACCTCCTCCCGATAAAAAAAAAATGTGGAACATATTTTTTTTTTTTAATATCAAAGAGCATGCGATAAGCGGCTCAAAACGCACGAATTATGCGCTGATAATTAATTAAATTGCCAAACAATAGGCTAATTATAGAGTGTCTGGTGAGGATATACCTCAACAGAAAAATAAATATGTCTCAAAAAATATTCACATCGGGGAGGTGTCACCAACACACATCACGTTAGCATGTAAACACAATATACGTATGCAAGTTACCGTAATCATCATTAAACAGCATACTCTAATATTGTCTTTAAAAATGGATGTACAAATCTGATATGAAAATTTAAATAGTACATTATTTGACATGTAATGACATAAGTACATAGTAAAGTTAAACTACATGACGATCCAGGACATATGCTCTGGTATTCCGAGGGTAAGTACACAATCTAGAACTCGTCATGCTTGATACTAGTAAGGTAAGTCCTCAGCTCAACAATGACATTCTGAGAAAGTACAAGCAATATAATGCTAATTAATAACTAATATGCTTCATAAGGTACAATACATTATTAATAATTGTGGCTGTTTAGTAAACTAACGGCCCTTATATTAACTACTCAGTCCTCCTCTATCATCTTAAAAACGAACAGAAGAAGATGACAACAAAGCACGATAGTGTGTACATATAAAGTGAGTACAGATGTGCTAATCTATTGTAGTAATATAGGTGTGTTATGACTCTGTAATATATAGGAATATAGGACAGAAGTATTAGTTAGAGTCATGTGGGCATCTAGACAAAATGTCAGCCATCACATTATCCGCACCACGGATAGCTCGTACCGTGAAGTGAAAAGGTTGAAGAGCTATAGCATATCGAGTGGATCTCGAACTCTTCAAATTCTTAGTCTGAATAGCTGTAAGAGCTTTCTGATCAGTCTCTAGAATGAAATGTGCGCCCAGGAGGAATCTTTGTAGCTTTAGAATTGACCAAACCATCGCTAACAACTCACGGTCTAAAACCGAGTAGTTCCTCTCTGCCGCATTTAGTTTTCTAGAAATGTACATAACAGGATGCAGAGTATTTGCATATTCTTGCATCAGTGCTGCTCCAATCCCAGTGGATGAAGCATCACTCCGAAGAACAAAAGTCCTATCAAGAGTAGGTAATCTTAAGATGGGAGGAGAAGAAAATATATTCTTGATTTGGTCTAATGAAGATTGGCATTCTTCAGACCAACGGACCAGATTAGGCGAACCTTTCTTCAACAATGTTGAGAGAGGTGCCATGATCGAAGATAATTTGGAATAAATCTCCCATAAAATTGAATTAAACCTAAGAGACTCCTAACTTGTTTCTTCGTTTTAGGAACAGAGATGTTCAGTATTTTGGAAGTATTGTGGTCTTCTGTCTTCAAGAGACCATGACCAACACGATGACCCAGGAAAGAGATTTCACCAAAACCAACAAAAGCTTTAGAAGGTTTCGCTGTCAAATTATTCTCACGTAGAGTGGACAGTAAGTCATATAACCCTAAATAGTGATCTTCCCAGGTATCACTGAAGAGACAGATGTCATCTAAGTATGCGATGACATCCGAACGATGTGACAGAATTCGACGCATCATGCGAACGAAAGTGTCAGGGGCGTTCATGAGACCAAAAGGCATAACATTCCATTGAAATAGACCCCTAGGTGTAGAAAAAGCAGTAAGAGGTTTGGCATGCTCTGCTAAAGGCACTTGCCAATAACCTTTAGACAAGTCAAGTTTAGTGAAGAATCTAGAATTAGAAAGTCTAATCAGTAGATCTTCTAACAAAGGCATCGGTTCAGCATCGAACTTTGTGACCTGATTCAATTTGCGATAATCAACACAAATTCATATGTTCTTATCCTTCTTCCGGACAATAACCATGGAAGAAGAATATGGTGAAGTCGATGGTTCAATTATATTTAATTGAATCATTTCATCCAATTCCTTTTCCACTTGCGACTGAAAGTGTATAGGAATAGGATACGGCCTAACCCTAATTGGATTATTGTCGGTAAGAATTATGTCATGTTCTATGACATCTGTGTGTCCTGGAATGTCAGTGAGAACATCCTGAAATGTTTGTAACATCGACGAGACTTGTCGATGTTCGTCACCAGAAAGATTAGGAGAAACCGAAACGTTTTTCCAAGATTCCGTAGAATGTAATGGAACCACCGGAAGGGGAAGATTGACATCAGAGAAGGTAGCTTCCTCATCCTGTATGACAGACAGGGATGAATAATGACCGTGAGGTGCAGGAGCATCATCCGTTGCCTGGAAAATAGGCAGCAAATAGTCCGGACGTTCGTGAAATTCCGAAAGCATGTTTATGTGGAAAGTTTTATGCTTTCCATCAATATCGACCACATAGTCAACATCGGAAATCCGAGAGACTATTGCATACGGACCTTTCCATGCAATAAGAAGTCTATTTTCCCTACTAGGGAGTAGGACGAATGCTTTGTCACCTGGACAAAGTTGTCGTAGACATCTATTCTTGTTAGCAAACTGTCTTGCCTTCTCTTTAGCAATTTCTGATGAAGCAGTTGCTAGCTTACATGCCTCAATGATCTTTTGTCTAAGAGCCATGACATACTCATATGAGGATTGAGTTTCATCGCTAATATCATCGGCAGTGATGAGATCGTGTAATAAAGACATAGGGCCGCGTGGACGCGCGCCAAAGACAAGTTCGAAGGGAGAAAATCCTGTGTGTTCATTAGGGACTTCTCTATAGGCAAAGAGAGCCGCGGGTAAAACCCTGTCCCAATCTTGAGGATGATCTTCAGTTATCTTACCAAGCAAAGTCTTGAGCGTTCTATTCAGACGCTCAACTAACCCATTAGACATAGGATGGTAGATACTACTGAGAGATCGTTCAATATGTAAGGTAGACATTACCTGTGACATAGTGTCAGATATGAGTTGAGTGCCATGGTCTGACAATATTTCTCTGGGGAACCCCAAGCGAGAAAATATCAACCAAAGAGCATCTGCGATATCTGTTGTAGATATGCTCTTAAGAGGAATAGCCTCTGGCCAACGTGTGCACATATCGACACATGTAAGGATAAACTGATGTCCTC